>JASDQU010214817.1:5918-18361 GCA_032191745.1 Picea mariana | reverse complement strand
TTGAGGAGAGGCACACCCATTAGCATGAGAGAGTTGTGTTGGGGTGTGTGCATCACTTGAGAAGGATATTTAGTGAGGAGACTAAGGGTGCATGCAGTGGGAGACTATTTTCTAGAGGAGAGGGTGCACTAAAGAAGAAGAGTGCACCATATCTTGGAGGAGGGAACACTTTGAGAGAGAGGGTGAAAGCTTCAAGGGAAAATTGAAGGGTCATTCAAGCATTCAAGTGGGTAAAGCATCATGTCATCTTAGTGTTAAATGAAAGCTCAAAGAAAAGGATCATGATAGAGACAAAGGAAAGAAAGAGGAATAAGGTTCACCAAGGCAAGGGGCGCCTTACTTCACAAGGCTTGTGGGAAAGTCTTTGGGGAAATAAAAGGCACCAGAGAGTGGTTGCTATTGTACCAAGTTCACTTGTTTATGTTTCCTGTGTTGTACATTTTTCTTTGAGGCCTTCTATATATATCTTCTCCAAACTGGTTTTCCCCATGGGGGGGTTTTTCCAGGATCATGTTGACCAAAAATCTATGTGTCAAATTTATGCATGCTTATAAGTGTAGATCAACATTTTAAAGTTCAAGATATAGAGGTAGTGTTATGTGTTTTAATGTATATTGCATGTGCTAACATTGAGTAAAGAAAACACTTGCAAGGGAAACTTAAAAGAGCACTTAACCATAAAATATTGAGCAGAAAGTTTGGTGACTATTTGATGTCCTAAAAACAGAAACCAAAGACAACCACACAGTTGAAACTTAGATCCATACTAAGGTCAAGAAAAAACCTTAGATGGCAGCCTCATAGGACCTCAGAAAATATACAATTTGAACAATTTCCCAACTTCAGGGAAATTCTGTTGGCCTTCACTTTCAAGATTACATGGTCCCCCACTTTAAAATCCATGTGAGTTCTGCCCTTTTTAGCATAGATTTTATGCTTGTCTTGGGAAACCTTTAAATTATGTTTTATTTTACATATTTTCTCTTCCATTTCCCTGAGTAATTCTAGCCCAACTACTGCTCTATCTATTGGGTTGTCCCAACTTATCAGTGTGTTGCAACTTATGCCTTAAAGTGCCTCAAATGGGCTCATATTTAGAGATGCGGTACCCATTGTTATAAGAAAAATATACTAAGTGTAGGTAGTCTTCCCATTTTGATGGTTTATTGTTGGCACAAGGGCAGACCCGGGGTTCAATGCTACAACAACGCACCAACAAATCCCTAACTACTGGCCCTTTTGGAAACACCTGTGAAGCAGATGAAGTCTCACCCAAGGTAGAGGCAGGGGCGGTTGCAAGACTCAGGTGTCTACAACCTTAGCTGGGACACAGATATGTGATTGTACTACTTAATAAAGCACTTAGCACCGTCAGTTTCTCAATATGCAATCAATATCCACTTCATTGATAAAACAGGGCTTCACAACATCCACACTAATATAATGTGTTTAAGAACTTAGCATAGGTAAATAGATCAGATAGAGCAGATTAAGCACTAATAATGGCCATATAGATCATATCTAACATTCTCGCATATCATAAGCACAAAGCATAAGTAGATCTATCTAAACATATCAAAGTACTTAGAAAATAACGTGTGAACACATCAAGACAAGGAACAAAGTAGCATAACACAGTATTTACGTGGTTCACCCCCACCCTGGGGCTATGTCCACCAACTCTTCTTCTTTATTGTCTTCAGTCAATCGGTTACAAGCACAGAGCCTTAAAACCCTTACTCCGCATAGGACATAAGATCTGCGCAGCTCACTTGATCCTTGTTCCTTGTGTTCCAGCACTAAGCCTTCCACAATCTTACTATAATGACTTGCACTTAGCTCTGCAAGTCTCACAAATTCACGCAAAAAACACTTACAGACTTTACTTGCACTTAGCATATATTCACATCACATAGATGCACCACCACTTCTATCTAGCCTAAGCATCTATTTATATATACAAAATAGGCCTAAGCATGGGTAAACCCATGGGCCGACATCCCATTCCTGTTACATATTCCCAAAAACCCAAAAAGGACCCAAAAAGGGGCCGAGATCGCGTGATATCTACTTCGTCTTGTGCTCCTCCTTCGACAGGCTGTCGACATCCAAAATAGGTCAACATGACCAAGAATATCCCAAAGCTTGGTCAAGGGCCAACAGGTCCCCAACTCTCACCCGTGACTCATCCTGAGTCACTCTGGTCTGACTAGTTCTGCCTCGAACACCTCAAGCTTCTTTGACCTGCTGCTTTGATACAACTTCTTTCTCGGTGAAATCCCAGATCACTGCATCATTCACTAGCCCTTCTAGGTGCTGGTTTGTTGTGGTGACAACCTATTCTATATTTGCTCCTCAACTTTCAACCTCTGTAAACAAATGATAGGCCTTATCTTGCACAGGTTGGATTCATTGAGTTATTTCCATAAATTTGTTTTGGATCGTATGGATCTGCTGTTGGGTGGTGTGTTTCTCTTGATATCTCTTCATTCTATCTACAACTGACAGGGCCTTCATCTGTGCCTGTAGTGTGTCTGCGTGCTAGTTCGCTTCCTGGAGCTGCGACTCCAGTGCCTGTAACTCTGGGTTCTCAGTGAGGTTCTCATATGTTTGGGTGTTGTGATTACTTAGCTTCTTGCACTACCCAATAAGAGCCTTCAATTTATGAACTGCGCTCTAGGTAGTTACTTCCCTTTGGTCTCTTACATCTTGCGGGGTCTCAGGCACTACGTGTAGCTCCAAATCTACTATGCGTTGCTGTAGTTGCTGAATCACTTCTTCAAGTTGCACTACTTGCTGTGGAACTCTCTCTTCAGCCTTTACCTTGACGACTATCACAGAGCGAAGTGATCTGTTGACCCTTTCCTTTACTTCTAGTTGCTCCGTGAGAAACTGCTCCTTGATTTGCTGCAACTGTGCTCTTTCTTCATTCCACTTCGCTTGGAGAGCAATATTTTCCCATTATGCATCATTGCATTTCTCTATAAGGTCTTCTTGTACTTGTGCTAAATCCTAGGTGGCTTGCATTGTTTCCTCCTTTGCTCATCGAAGGCGAGCTTTGACTATGTCAGCGATTCGGTGGAGTTGAGCCGGCTCATCTCCTAGTTCTGGTGTTTCCAATGGCAGAGGCACAGTGGAGATTACGTGGACAGACTGTAGTGACTACTACACCCCTTGAAATTCAACCTTAATTCAATTGTATATCTCCTCTTGCTGAGCCTCTTGCTTCTCTGCTATCTCTAGAGAAGCATAGTTTAGTGCTGCTACAATGAAATCGAAGTCATCTGAGGTGAGAGTAGTCTGCATTTTTTTCATAGATTCTCTCGATTTCTTCCAAGGAGAAGGCTTCGGGGGGAAAACCTTCCTTTTCTTTGAGGGATCCTCCTCGTCTCTAGGTGGTGTAACCTCACCTTTCTTCTGTTAAACTTCTGCGCCATCTATCTCTCTGCCATCTCCTCCTTACTCAGGTGAGATGGAAGTAGTCTTTGTTAAGGTACTGCTTACATCTTGGGATTCTTCATTTTTCTTTGTCTTGCTGGGTCCAGGTGTATCATGAACTGCTTCTGGACTTTCAATGTCGGACATCTCCACAGGATCTGCTGGAATGAGGAGGTCCACCGACCAGTCTTTATTAATCTCTTCTAAGTCCTCCTCTGTCAGATTGTAGTAAGATTGAAGTTGCTGCTTGTGCTCATCATCATGTGCTATAATATAAATGAAATGGTGGTCCGCACTAAATTTTATTAAAGGCCGAAACTTGTGGAGAGTATTCGGCATGATGCAAGGCTCAGACTAGATGGTTGTCTTCAGATGGTTGTAATAGGTATGGAGCACAACATTTGACTTCCTTTGCTTGTTCATGTCACTAGAATACCACAGNTGGCATATCCTAAGCGATGAAAGTGATCAGGATCAAAAGCTAGCTGAAGTGGAATTCATATCCCTGATCTTATGCTTTCTTGTAGTCCATTTCCAACTGGTTCACCAGGTACTTCGCTCAATTCATTTGTAGGCCCTCTACGCACTTCCCTGCGAGGTTGACTACAAAACCAGTCACTTGGGTGGGTCGGTTCTTATGGACTAACTTTCCTGCGATCAATTGACAGGCTAGGCGCACTGTGTCGCTCTAGAGAGAGGATACCTTGTAGCCTTGTATTCCCTTCTCAACATCTCCATAAGTGTCCTTGATCCTTTGTGCGAGAGCACAGTCCATGGCTTTTCTCCAGGGTAGAAATCCTGTGGGTTAGGGCCTTGCATGCTAAGCTCGATGATCCAATTTATCAACGTCGGATCCACTGTTATGCGATGGTTTAACCATAAATAAAATCCATGGTAACAAGACAAAAACAATTTGACACATGAATTCACCTCCTGGTGCCTTCCAAAGTGAGGAATCTTCATGATGTTGAACAGTGTGGACTGCGTGAGGTTCATAGTCCATGACTGGGGAACTATCTTCGAATTATTTCCCTTTTTTCTAGTCAGGTACTTATGTGGGGCGAGCATGTTGTAGAACTTCTTGTCATCAAGGTTGAAGTTGGTAAACTTCAGTGCTGCAATATTTTCTTGATCTGCGTGAACTTCACGTATCCCCTTTAGGAGGTACGCAGTGACCAAAGCATACTCAAATTCTCTAGGCACACTGCCTCAATTGATTGCGCCACTTAGAGGTGGTAGGCAGGCAGGTAGGCAATATGCTTGGAATCAACTTAGCATTCGTGAGATCATCTCTATGCTTGGTTCACTTTTCATCTGCTGGCCGGGATGGTCCAGCTTGAGCAGTGGACGAAGACGCTTGCACTGTTCTTGTGGATGAATCCTGGATACCTTCAGACATCGACATGACTCTCTCAATCATCAAGTCAATAAAAAATTCTTCGACAACTTTCCCTAGGACACTCAATTCTTCCGACATACACACTCGGGGTGAACAATCGTGGGTTCGGGGAACAACTTAGACATAGTACTAAGATAGAGAGAAAGAGCATGGTGATCACTGTATAAACTCGACTTAGTCTGTGGGCTTAAATTCTCAATTAGAAAGAGTGTTCTCGGTGCATGGCGCGACGGGATAAATAGGTAACTCGACAACGGTTCGCTTGCAATAGGTATGGGCCTCCATTAACTCTTGTTCAGTTCATTATGGCATGGTCCAACGGTATTATGACGAACCATAATTGCCTTTCTGCCCGTTCGGAGCGTCAATCGAATGGTTATAATGTCCCCAACGACTATATTGCTTCATCATGGCGAAGTGCCATGTGTCGCTGTTCTGATATCCCGACGAAGCTCCAATTCTGCAAATTTTATGTCTATGAAGTTCCCTCTAGAACCTTCTACAACTTTTCAAACTTAGCTCTCTTCTTACTTAGATTTCTAGCCTTCTTTCCAGTGAGCTTTGTCTCGATAGTTCTTTTTCCATTCTGATTCTTATCTTCTTTGGTCATAGTTACTTTGCGATGTTGAGATTTTTCCCTAGGGTTCCTGGATAATACTCCTTCTTTGTTTGGGGTAGGTACTTCAATCTTCTATGGATCCTCTAGTGTTCTCTTAGCTTCGACATCTGGGTTGCTAGTGTTAAATAGCTTCGATCTGTTCTCCTATTCTGCAATCAAGTGTGCGATCCTTCTGGTCATGAAATATTTTAAATCTTGTTTCTTCTATTCCAAAATTTCTTCTTCTTCCTTTCATCTGGCTTGATCTCTATCAATCCAAGGTTTTCCTAGTAACATGGTAAATGGGGCACTGTCTTCAACAAATTTAATAATCTCAAATTCTTCTTCTGTCGAAGTTCCATTGGCATTCATAGGTATCTGGGCGAGCCTTCCACATAGGTTTATCATCTTTCCTCTAAATAGTCCTATTCCACCTAATGAAGGGATCATAGCAGGCTTCCCTATTGCTTCCCAAGTTCTTTCTGTCATGATATTCACCTGTGTTTTGTAATCCAGAACACAGTCAATGTCGAAATCTCCTATTCTTACTTCAATACATGTCGATGGTCATTCAGGGTTTCGTTTATTTGTAGCAATGCTTTCTCTGATTCTTCTTGGGATTCTTCCATTTTTGGATCTTCCTTAGGGTTTTCTTTATTCAGATTCATTTCTTCTAGTTTAGTAATCATTCTAGGGAAATCCAACACTTCATGGTCCATAGCTTCACAACAAAGACAACTAGCTATTTTCCCAGGGCATTCCTTAGCAAGATGTCCTGGTCTTCTGCAACTATAATAGAGGGTTAATCCTCTCTTCCTTTTAAATGATCCCCAGCCTTTCTGGTACTGTGCACTAGGATCATGGTAGCTAACCTGCAAAATTTTTTTTCTAGGATCCTGCATCCATTTGTTAGTCCAAACATTGTTTTTATGCATAGGTATAACATATCTTTCACTGTTTTTATCAGATCTATTCATATCAAACCTTCTTTCATCTATTAATACCCTAGTTTTCAAACTAGGACAGACTCTATTAAACATACCTAGATCCATACTCTAGAAACAAAAATTTCCACTTATCTTACTTCTATAGAGCACAAAGCTTCTAGATCTAAAACTTTTCACTATTCTTACCTTTATCAGAGCACAAAACTTGTAGATCTTACCTCTTTTAATCATAAATTCTCACTTTTACCATTCTTATATCACAAAGCCTTCATATCTTGCTTCTCTCCTTTAGATCCGACTTCTTTTCTTCAGATCAGGCTTCTTTCTTTTAGCATAGAGATTTGTAAATCAAGTAGAATACTTCGCACTAGGTGAACAGATCTATGCACAGAGCTTTCACAACTTCAGGAGGAATCTTTGCACAAAGCTCCTTCTTTCTCAGTTCCCAACAGTCACAGTTTTAGTCCCGGCAATAGAACCATTTTTTGGCACAGGGGCAGACTTGGGGTTCAACGCTACAACAATGCACCAACAAAGCCCTAACTACTGGCCCTTTCGGCAACACCTGTGAAGAATATGAAGTCTCACCTGAGGTAGAGGCAGGCGTGGTTGCAAGATTCAGGTGTCTGCAACCTTAGCTGGGACACAAATATGTGATTGTACTACTTAATAAAGCACTTAGCACCGTCAATTCCTCAATATGCAATCAATATCCACTTCGCTGATAAAACAGGGCTTCGCAGCATCCACACTAATCTAATGTATTTAAGTACTTAGCCTAGGTAAATATATCAGATTGAGCAGATTAAGCACTAAGCATGGACATATAGATCATATCTAACATTCTCGCATATCATACGCACAAAGCATAAGTAGATCTATCTAAACATATCAAAGTACTTAGCAAATAACATGTGAACACATCAAGACAAGGAACAAGGCATCATAACATAGTATTTACGTGGTTCACCTCCACCCTGGGGCTACGTCGACCAACTCTTCTTCTTTATTGTCTTCAGTCAATCAGTTACATACACAAAGCCTCAAAACCCTTACTCCACATAGGATAGAAGATCTGTGCAGCTCTCTAGATCCTTCTTCCTTGCGTTCCATCACTAATCCTTCCACAATCTTACTACAATGACTTGCACTTAGCTCTGCAAGTCTCACACAGTCACACACAAAGAACTTACAGACTTTACTTGCACTTAGCATATATTCACATCACATAGATGCACCACCACTTCTATCTAGCCTAAGCATCTATTTATATATAAAAAATAGGCATAAGCATGGGTAAACCCATGGGCTGACATCCCATTCCCGTTACATATTCTCAAAAACCCAAAAATGACCCAAAAAAGGGACCGAGATCCCGTGATCTCTGCTTCGTCTTGTGCTCCTCCTTCGACAAGTTGTCGAAGTCCAAAATAGGTCAACATGACCAAGAATCTCCCAAAGCTTGGTCAAAGGCCAACATTTATCCATCACATACATCCGCAACATATCCTTAATCACTTGATTCACCCTCTCTATTTTTCCATCTGATTCTGGATGATAAGTTGTGCTAAAATTCAAATTTTTTCCAAATCCCTTAAATAATCCTTTCCAAAAATTTGATTTAAATTTCAGATCTCTGTAAGACACAATTGTCTTGGGTATACCATGTAATCGAGTAATTTATCTCATATAAACATCAACAATGTTGGTTGCCTTGTGAGTGAGCTTTACTGGAATAAAATCGGTAGCTTTAGTAAGCTTATCCACCACTACCATAATAGAATCATGTTTCTTGTTTGTTCTGGGTAGTTTGGTGATGAAATCCATTGTTACAACTTCCCATTTCCACTAAGGATTGGTTAATGGTTGTAGTAAACCAAATGAATGTCTATGTTCAACCTTTACCTTTTGACACTCCAAACATTTGGTAATAAAATCAACAACTTCTTTCTTCATTCCTGGCCAATAAATTGTCTCTTGACAACTGCAATAGTTTTTTGATAACCCATGTGTCCAACATAAGGTACATTATTCATTTATCTCAATATCACATTTTTCAATTCCTGAGAATTTGGTACATAAGTTATGCCCCTGTATATGAGAATTCCATCATTTTCTAGCTTATAGTCTTCAATTTTCTACTGCAAAATACCTTGTTGTAATTTTTCCACTAACTCCTTGTATTGCAAATGTAATTTTGCAGCCTCCAAAATTCTATCTTTCAAATCTAATTGGTACATGCTAATGGTTGTAGCATGCAACTCATGCACTCTTTTGTGGAGTGCATCAACCACTTTGTTCTCTTTCCCTTTGATATGATTTATATCAAAGTTATATTCATTGAGAAATTCTAATCACCTGTTTTTCCTAGCATTTAGAGTTGGATGATCAAATAAATATTTCAGATCATTATGGTCTATCCTCAGCTCAAACCTTTTCCCCATGAGGTAGTGCCTCTTTTTCCTCAAGGAATGCACTATGGATTCCAACTCCAAATCATGAGTGGCATAGTGCCTTTCATGCTCCTTCAACTTCCTTGATTCATAACATACAACAAACCCATTTTGACTGAGGACTCCACCGAGTCCCTCTTTACATGCATCTGTGCATACGATGAAGTTTTCATTTGGATCTGAAATATTTAGTATTGGATCACTTGTTAATAATTGATTCAAGTGTTGGAAACTCTTTTCACAATTCAATGTCCACTGAAACTTCACACCCTTCTTTTGCAAGGAAGTGATTGGGTGTGCAATCTTTGAGAATCCTTCAATAAATCTCCTATAGTATCCTACAAGGCCCATGAATGATCTGACCTCTGTCACATTCTTTTGCATTGACCATCCTCTAATGGCTTCTATGTTTTCAGGATCCACTTATATCCCATCCTATGAAATGATATGTCCCAAATAATGAATTTGCTTCTGATAAAATGAGCACTTTCTCAATTTGACATACAATTGATGCTCTCTTAATACTTGTAATACCATCCTCAAGTGTTGTTCATGCTCTTCCTGTGACTTAGAATATATAAGAATGTCATCTAAAAATACAATGACAAAATTATCTAAGTATTCTCTGAAAATACCATTCATTAAACACATGAAGACAGCTGGTGCATTTGATAACCGAAATGGCACCACTATGAACTGAAAATGACCATACCTTGTTCTGAAAGTAGTCTTGTTGATGTCTTCTTATTTAATTCTTACTTGATGATAACTTGATCTAAGATCAATCTTGGAGAATATTTTTGCATCTTTCAATTGATCAAAGAGGTCATCGATCTTTGGAAAAGAATACTTATTCTTCACAGTTACCTTGTTCAGCTGCCTAAAGTCAATACAAAGTCTCAGTGTCCCATCCTTCTTCTTCAGAAATAAAACTGGGGCAACCCAAGGTGACACACCTGTGCGTATATACCCCTTCTTCAGAAGCTCTTCAAGTTGCATTTGAAACTCCTTCAATTATGGTGTACTCATCATGTAGGGAGTCTTGGATACTGGAGCTACTCTCAACATCAAATTTATGGAGAAATCAATGTCTCTTTTAGGGGGTAATCTTGGTATTTCTCCATAAATTGTTTAGGAATGCATAATCTTCAATATTTGACTGCATAATCTCTAAACATATGATCTTCTTTATAACCCCAACATTGAATAGCTGTTTTTCTTGGCCTTTGACCCCTTGTCTCCATCATTCGGGGTTCTCTGGAAGTTGGTTGTCCTTGCGGATTATTTCTGAAGAATGTTGGCTTAGTCCCCTTCTTCCTCTGATCCATATTGAATTTCTTTTTGTCTTCCCAATATTTTTGGAAATTTGTCCTTACTTTTTTCTGATCATATATGCATTTAGCTCGCCTTATGGTCTCCTCCAATGTTTTGGGATCATCATAATGTATTTTGTCACTAATGAATGATGTCAATCCACTCAAATACCTTTTAATCTTAATTGTCTCATCCTTGATGAAAGAAACATACTTCAATAGTTCTAAAAACCTTCTTTCATATTCATTTATGGTCATACTTCCAAGCTTGAGTTCAAAGAACTCTTTCATTTTCTTGTCATAGTATCTCTTAGTCAAGTATTTCTTTTCAAAATACTTCTTGAATTCCCTCCAAGTAACATTTTTCTCTTTAATATGATACACCTGCACAAGCTGATCCCACCACATGGATTCCTTTCCCTTGAGTTGATAGATGGAAATTCTTCCTTCTGCATGAGAAGAATAATTATGCAATTGAAAATACTTTCTCATTCCCAACAACCATGTCTTTGCATCTTCATCCTTCTTGTGCTCACCATCAAATGTAGGAGGTTTGATTTTGTTCATTTCTCCTCGTAGCTCATCCACCCTAGACCTCTTATGATTCTTGATAGGGGATGGAATTAAGCTGCTGTGTGCTCTCTTATTGGAATTCCTCGAGGAGTGATGGTCATTTCTTATAACACTTTATGTTTTTTTTTCTCATCAGGAAACCCGTGACTTCCTGATTTGCTTGAGCCACTCTCCTGATCCAGTTTATTTTCTATTTTGTTCAATATCTGCATCAACTTCATGTTGAAGTCCTTCTACTGCTCCTTGGATCTCATAAGCATTTCATTATCAACTTTATGGCTTTGGACATCCTTCTGCAAATTTTTAATGGTATCTACCATATTCATGTTTTCATCCCTTCCTTCTCCATGTCCATTGGAGTTTGTTCCTTCAATTCCCAAATGGACATCCATCCCTCTGATATCATCTTCCTGGATGTAAGCTCCCTATGCATCTTCCAGTCATTTTCACTCTGTGATGATCTTGATTTGATCTAGTTGTTTTTAACTATGTAAAATGTGCAACCAACATAACTTTGTTAGGCTAACTATCTCATTAATTTAATGAAGAAAAATATGAACCATTATGGTTCAATAATATATCGGAATTATTTCTTACGATTTCCTAAAAACTTGATTTCCTAGATCAATTTTTTGGGTGAATAATTATATTCTACTGTCCAACACCTGCTTCCATGCTCAATTCTGAGTCTTGAGAAGAAAGTTATGGCCTTCTGAAGTTAGTGGGGTCTTAAAATTTACCCTCCACTGTTTGTCCTGTAACTTCCTCATAATAGCTCTATTTGACGAATGATTTACACCATTAGAAAACTCTCTCTGGGCTCTTTCATCTGACTTGCAGATGACCTTCAAACAATATAATATGTCACAGAAATTCACTAGTTTTCTACTGTTGTATACCATCCAAGCGACTTCGCGCACACAAATTTGAACATGTACACCCATATTTAGCATGCGCAGCAACACCATAACATAATGGATGCTCAGCACACCTATAACCAATTTGGATCACTTCTATGTCATGCCAATAGCTAGTGCGCACTTGTTTTTGTCGCACACCAATATCCACTGTGCACCATTTTGGTTCATGCACTAATACCTATGGCACACAATTTTTGTGTTGCATGCTAAAATTCCTCGTGCATTTCTCTACGTGTTGCACCATGCCAAAGTTTAGTATGCCCCCACCGTGCACCAGTACTCTATGCACACCATTATATAAACTATCGCGTGACAACATATACCCACATTTCACGCATACCAACAAGATTCTTTCGTGCTCTGTCATTAATGGGCATACCACGAGCACCTGTAACATCCCGCTCTAGCGCACTGAGCGAACTTATTCTTTGACGACACTTGCTCGCAAGTGATCCAGATTTTATGCTATTAAAACTTTTGATTTGATATTGAGGCATTATGATGACATGTTGTTTTTTCGTCTCGACATAGACAGGTGCTATTGACTCAGTTTTTACTGAGTGTGCATGATTTGGACCTTGAGGATACAGAGGCATCGATGGAACCCCTTGGACTCTGGATCAAGTCAGGGAGTGTGCCAATGGGGTTTGATTGTTCTTACTATGATATTAGCGCATCTGATTAGATGATGTGATATGGATTTATTCTGACATGATTTGTTGTTGATGCAGGCTAACGATAGCTTGCCGACTAGACTCACA
This sequence comes from Picea mariana, assembly GCA_032191745.1. NCBI lineage: Eukaryota > Viridiplantae > Streptophyta > Pinopsida > Pinales > Pinaceae > Picea > Picea mariana. Next base: position 5,959 of record JASDQU010214817.1, on the reverse strand, counting down.
TATGGAGTAAAGGGGTCACGCACGACTACCAGAGATGTTGA
>JASDQU010214814.1:0-11966 GCA_032191745.1 Picea mariana | reverse complement strand
GGGTGCTAACGATAGGTCATTTCCCTAGATGACTATCTTTATGTAGGGATACACTTTCGAAGATATCCAAACATGCCACTCTCACCAGGGACCGTCTATGGTGACAAAGGTATGTCAACTTTTTTTTTACATATTTCATTTTTTTTTTCATATAGTTGAACAATTTTTTTTTTTGGATGGTTCTTAAGTATTAACTAGCCAGTTTTTTAATGCAGACGTGGGTCCGCGATGGTCGGAAGGGTTTCCTTGACATCGACGGAGGAATTGGGGAGATGAGGCAATGGAAGGAGAAGCCGAGAGGGTCCTACAAAATGTGCAGGGAAACCTGTCTCGTTTGACTCATAGGATCCCCATGTTTAGGTAGAGGATATTCCTGAAGCCATGCAACGATAGGTGGCTGGTGTACCCAGAGCATGGGTGCGACTCTTTTGGCATCTCTCAAACGCAGTAGTTTGTTACCATGACACACATCCAGTGCCAAAGACGTAGATGTCATGGATATTGTAGTACCAACGGTATATGTGTATTGAGGGTATTAGCCTCAATTTTGTACTATAAACACCATATTTTTTGAAATATATATAAAATGGATCTTCGGCTTTACTTATATTTTACAATGTGTACATTGATGAGATGGTTTTCTTTGCTTTTAAATATGTGACAAATGCCAATCTGAAATGAAATTAGCATAAGCGTCAAATACATGATTAGAACTCCTAGGAATGTGATAATATGTAACAAAATAAAGCTGTCATTCTAAGAGATGTACCCGTAGGAATCATTGGAGTAAAGTAGGATCACACATGCAGTAACTGTTTTTCAACTGACATACTACTAACTGGGAATCCAGGCGAACCTCTAAAGAATGAATACCATGTGAGATGGCATCGTGCAAAATTTCTATAACAACACTATATTCATCCACATTGTTCATGGATGGCCCTAGGCATACACCACCTGAAGACACCAGTAGACCCTCGAGTGAGTAAACCACCCATGTGGCGGAAGCCAAGTTCCATGTATGACGAATGGCTTTGTTTGCAAATCCTAAGTAGACCGAAGACTCCATTGACATCTGCCAAAAAAGGGAAAACTCAATAAGAAAGTTGAAGAAAGAAATAAAGGGAAAATATATATACACTAAATTACATTAGTATACAAAGAGTTCCTCCCAATATTGGGGCTCAAGCGTAATATTTTTTCAAGTAGAGACCATTTTTGGGCTCGACCAACTTATTCCCTTCATAAAATTCTAACACATAGGCTCCTTTTTCTAGAACAAATCGCACGATATAAGGACCGTTCCACATGGTTTTAAACATTCCTGCCCCTGGTGGTTCTTTGTCTTGATCATAGAAGAGGACCAATTCACCCTCAGCATACAACCTAGGACAGACAAACTTATCATACTGGACCTTGACATGTCTTTTGTTCACCTCAATAGTTGTAGAGACGTCTCGACGCTGCTCATCAAGAATATATAGGTGTATAGGGCATCGCTCGAGATCATAATTGTCAGGTACGAGCACGATTTCCAGCTTAAGAGAAGGGATTTCGCATTCAATAGGTAAAATCGACTCCACACCGTGTACTAGTGACTGACAATTTTTTGCAAAATGGTCTTGAGAGACTTGTTGACAGCCTCTACTTGTCCATTTGCTTGGGGGTAATAAGGAGAAGAATGACCATGTATAAAACCCAGAATAGATGCTAGTTCTTCCATCATTTCATTATGAAAGTGACTGCCATGATCAGTGAAAATCTCACTCGGGATATTGAACTAGACGATAATTTGATTGAAAATGAAGAATGCAGAAGTATTCCCATCATATTTAACTATAGGCATGGCCTTGGCCCACTTCGTAAAGTAGTTGAAAACCACGATAATGTTTTGATGCCCCCCAATTGAAGTTGGGTTGCAATCCACAAAGTCCACCCCTCACTTGGTGAAGGGACCGACGATAATGACTGGATGAAGAAGGGATGAATGCGAGCGCATTTTTTGAGTGAACACCTGGTAGGGGTGACACTTCTTAAACGCTTCAATGCAATCTTTAAAGATAGTAGGCCAGAAATAACCCACTCACAAAATGTTTTGGGTTGTCGCAAGCCTGTATAGATGACCACCACCAGCCCTGCTATGACAATCATTCAGGACAGACTCGACCTCTCCATGAGTTAAACAACGATGCAAGATATTTTCTATTCCTTGGTGATGCAATGTGTCATCAATGATAGTATATTTTTTAGCTTTGTACCCTACACGCCGTCGATCATCTTGTGAGAGATGCTGAGGGAACTTCAATGTTTGAAGATAGAGAACAATGTCTCCATACCAAGGGTCGTACGACAAGACAAGAAAAATGTGTTCATCCAAAAATGAATCAACATGGATAACATCCTCATATGATCATGGAAATTCAGATATTAACTCTTTGAATACTAGCGATTTCTTGGATTTCGCAAAAGAGAAATTGAGATCAAACTCTTGTAAAATGACAATCCATTTATTATATTTTCCCCTTGTGATACGTCTGGTAAGGATGTATTGAAAAGGAATTACAACGGCAATCACAGTAGTCTTGTAAAGTAATATATAATGATGCAAACGGTGGACTGCGTGAACAACATACAAAGATAGCTTTTCAACGTGAGAATAATTAAGTTTGGGACTGACTAAGGTTGGACTAAGATAGTAGATGATGTGATCGTTGAGCTAATCATGCTCCTGAACTAGAACTATACCAATCGTATCTTCAGATGCAGAAATATAAAGAAAGTAATCTCTATTGTAGTTAGGAAGCTTCAACAGAGGCATTGATACCAAGTCTTTATTCAAAGCATTGAAGGACTTCTGGGCTCACTCATCCTAGATAAAAGGGGTGTCCTTCTTCAAGAGACACATGAAACCCTTAGTGATATTGGCATAGTTCATTGTAAATCGACGAAGAAAGTTATCTTTCCTCTATAAACCCTTAATTTGTCTAATCGTGCACGGGGGAGGCAATCGAAGTATTTCCTCAACCTTTAGAGGATCTACCATGATCCTAGTCTCAGAAACTAGAAAACCCAAGCGACAACTAGACTTAACGCAAAAGATTCACTTGTAAGGGTTCAACCGAATTCTATAGTAACGACATCTTTGAAAATAAGACAAATGTGCATAGCATTATCCGCTCTCTTGCAAGAGTGAGCAACAAGATCGTCAAGGTAAGCTTCGACTATGTGCTTAATATCATGAAAAGAGAAAGTCATGGCACATTGGAAGGTTTCTCCAACATTTTTAAGACCGAAAGGCATTTTTCGATATGCAAAATTACCCTAAGGACAAATAAATTTGGTCTTGTGTTGATCCTCAGGTTTGATTTGAATTTGATTATACCCTAAAAATTCATCCATAAAATAAAATACTTTTCTTCCCACACACTTTTCGAGGATGTCATCGATGAAAGGTGTCAGAAAGTTATCTTTAGAACATGTCTTTTTCAGGTCACGAAAATCCATACATACACGGATGGTTCCTTGCTTCTTATCCACAGGAACAGGGTTGGATACCCATTCATTCAAGGGAACTGGATAGATGAAGCCAACATTAAGTAGCTTCTCCACCTCTACCTTAATAGTAGGGGCCTTCTGGGGGTTGACATATCTAAGACATTTTCGAATAAGTTTAGCATCCAGATAAGTTCTAATCTCATGTTTGACAATACGAGGGTCAATTTTTGGCATCTCTTCATATGACCAAGCAAATACGTCTCGATATTCCTTGAAGAGTTTGGTATAGATCAGGATTCCTTCCGGTGAACAATCCGCACTGATATTTACGTTTTCAACCTTGCCAAGGGCATGAGAGATATCGATCATGACGGTAGGAGAAATACTTGCCATGTTTCCTTCGGCATAATTGTCATGTGTATCAAGTGGAACTATGATGTGACCGACTATCTCACTCAAAGTAGATCGAAAGTCATCTTGTTGGAGTATTTCAAGCTCTGGGAGAAAATAAGAGAAGTGACTCATATCATCCCAAGGTTTGTCGGAACCATTCATGGCTTCGATGATAGCTTCGAGTGAAGTGGCCCACACGAGCCTCAGAACATGATCCTCCTCGTCCGTCGGTGAGGGAACAGGATCAGGATTAAAGGAAGAGTAAGGAACAACTTGATATGCAATCTTATTTTCTGATAGTGGCATGGCCATTCCAAAATACAACTGACCTTCACAATATGAATTCAGAGAAGGTAGGGTCCACGGATCACTAAAGTAGGAAGTGTGGAAAGGAATGGACCTCCCTGTTGAGACATGCTTACTGGACATGGTGTAAACATGGTGAATCAATGTCATGAAGTCAAAAGTACCCAGAAGGGATGAATACATTCTGACACCGATGTTCTTAGTTGTCAGCTGAGAATTGTCGATCACGGGGATCAACAGTCCAATAAATGAATTAGTGTTATAGCGAGATAACCCCTCTACGGACTACACCAGGGTTCTAAAATCTAGGCAAAGCTAACCGTCTAAAGTCTCCTACTTTTTATCAACTATCTTGAAATTACCCCACAATCATACATAAAAGACAAGGTATAGAGATCCAATAGGCATACCTTAAACTCCACGTCCGATGTTGATCCCTTTGCGCTTAGTTGTTTCTTGATTGCAAGTCTCCTCCCAAGGTTGACCTGCATTCACCAAAAGAAAAACAAGAAACTACAAGCATGCATTCTACATATGGATTAGTGGGTTAGACATCATAAACAAGAAATGTAAACAAATCATATAAGTTTAATACGTCATTTGGCGGGATAGAAAAATTACTTCTTTATATTAATCTCACAAAAGTCACTTACAACATGAAACTGACACTGCTCCTCAAACTGAGTCTTGGGCTCCTCTTCACAATGCACCAACTGCTTCCACGTCTCATTCTCCTCTTCAGTTCTCTCTAGCGGAATGTCAAGGGATTACAATGTACAAGAAGGGAATTCTAGCTCAAACTCACAATGTGGTTGTCGAATATTGGGGCAAAGGGGGAATACGAAAATGGGAAGAGTTTCTATGCTCTCATGCTTCTCCCTAAAATGAGACCCCAACCCCTTATTTTATAGGCCAAAATATATTGTAAAGGTTGGGTTAACTGGTTATGGGCAGTCAAACGGTTAAGTAATGACCCAAAAACTAGTATCCTATGCAATTTTCATTTTTTCTGATATTTTGTGAGTGTACGCGAGTTGTAGTGGGGTAGCAGGCATGTGTACATGGGCAGTAATGGTGCAGGGCACATATACCTTCAAAACAATGATTTTTAGAGTAGATTTTTCAGTGATGGCTTGGTAAAGATAAAAAGTTACATGGCCCGATGCCAGGTAATCAGATCTGGTGCAATTTAAGGTTATAACAGATGCCCCCTAATGTGTGAGGTCAGAAGAGCATATTATGGCCGAAATACATTACAAATATTCACCAATGTACGAAGCGAGTGAGCCTAGGGACCAAATTTCAAGACGTTCCATCTACAAAATAACAGTTTGTCTCACCAAGGTGGGCATACCCATGCTCGGGATGAAATAAAAATCAAGGTTGCTAATCAAATACACTGCAGATCCATGTCATATAACTATATAAAGTGTAGTTGCGAACAAAACATAGTAGATCTACATCTCAAAATCAAAAGATATACATGTATAGTATCCATCTTCAAGAAGCCAATGACACCTAATGGTTGGAGATGAGGTCTTCAGAGCTCAAGAAACAACTTCAAAATCATTAAAACTTGGGTAGGAGTGTAATATCAGTGTACGAATTCACTACCCATAGGTCTTCGACAGCTTGTCGGGAATAGACAAGGGGATATTGGTGATCAGTGCAGAGAACTTAATTGATTTAGAACAAGGACTTGATTGGTATTTCATGGTGGTCAGGCATGAGGACACGAGACAAACTTCGAAGAAGTAGACTCAAGTTTAGTAAGACTTCCCTTAGACAAAAGCACGACAAAAGATGAGACTTAGGCAACATGGCGTTGACATAAATTCATGGTGCAGGAGGCAATGCAAACTCTCCATATGTTTGGAAGGGTAACCAAACAGAGGAGGATGCACTCTATGTAGCGGGAACAACTTCCTAAGGTCATATTGAATCCTAGATGAACAAACAGAAGGATGTGCTTTGTCCAGGGGTGACTAATTGTGCTGTCAACAAAAAGAAAATACTTTTCCCTTCTTCTTTTTGGGGTATATTTAATTTTTTTTTGTCTTTTTCAATAATCTTGGAAAGCTTGAAAAATAATGAAAGAATGCTACGTTACAAAGGAGGAACGAGTGTCGTGGACATACTAGTTCCAAGTGAAAAGAACATATCGATGCTTAGAGCAAGGGGACATATGCAGGAAAAGGACACTAAAAAAAATCCTCCATGGGTCAAGGTGTCAAGGCATAGAGGAAAAGTGCTACAAGGCTTGCATATAAGGCATGCTTCAGATGGTTCAGTTGAGAGAAACATGGAGATGACATTAGGCCAAAGATGCGGGAATGCAAATGCGATTAATACGACACAATGATAACGTCCTTCGATGTAATTTTAACGAGCCCAGAGAAGGTAAGCTCGACAGTTTTTCATTTTTATGGAGTCTGAAAAAGTGTAAAAGGAGACTCCACTAGGGTACCTTTTTCAAAGGTAGTCTAGTTGGTTCAAAAAAGGGGTAAACTAGCACCAAAAAGACGTCTATTCAAAACCATTTTAATGAGTGTGACAAAGACAATATAAATCAGAAATATTTTCATATTTAAGGAGTATGAAAAGAACTTAACTATGGACTCCATAAGGGGTGTTCTTCTGGACCAATTTAACGAGTGTGAAGAAACAAGGTCACTCGACAATCTTTTCAATTTTAGGGAGTCTGAAAAGAGCTTAACTGTGGACTCCATGGGGGTTCCTTTTACATAAATTTAGTCCCTCAGGCTCGAAAAAGGGGTAAATCTATACCTGAGAATACTCTTCTATAAAAACGAGGCTCCTAGAGTATACCTTTGTTCGTTCATTTGACCATCTAGACCGAAAAAGGGGTAAACTACCGTCGGACAAACGTGCCTTCGAATTTTAGTTTGGTGAGCATGAAGGGCAAAAAGATTGCTCAACAATATTTTCATTTTAGAGGGTTCGAGAAGGGATTAAAAGAAGACCCGTTGTGTTTTGGGAATCCTGAGGATGAGTTCAAGAGTGATAATGAATCATGCAAATGAGACTCAAAATCATAGTCAGGAAAAACTAATAAAGACTCCCGAGACTATAGTCATTAATGATGGCATGGACATCAAAATGAAACCAGGATCTACCTAGGGAATCCATGTGAAGGTAGGCTCTACCACTAAATTACGACACTTCTAGACCAGGAGTGAGGGTTCCATGTCGCAATTCAGTGGGATCGATCCTATGGCAAAGTGAAAAAGACAACGAGGTGCAACAAGTGGAGATGGAATCCTATCTTACATGCACAAAGTTGGAAAAACAATTTTTTACCAAAAGACCTTTAAAAATGACCCAACTCTCAAAACATTTCCCAAATACCCAAAGTAACACTTATCGTAACATCCCCCGAGAAACTCAAGAACCATAGTAAACAGTTTTCAAGCTAGAAAAAATGAAGAAAGGGTCCAAAAAATGACAAAAAGGGGCCAAAAAGTCTATAAATAGAATGTTGGTAGCTCATTATCACTATTGTAAATTGAGAATTGACCAAAATTAAAAAAACACCCCTTTTCTGAAAGAGTTGATTACGAGAGCTTCAGTGGAAAAATGAACTTCCACTTCGGTCAAGTAAGTACAAACTAGCCCTTCTTACAATTCATTCTTCCTTTTTTTCATTTGTTTTTGTGTTTTGGGGGGGCGCTGACCTTTAAAGAGGTTGGCCCTACGTGTACATGGGCTGTCCAAGAACATCCCGCATGTACACATGGGAAAAAGATGATTTGTCTGCATGCACACAAGACTATCCCTAAGACAGCCCGCATACACCCTCAAATAAATGAAAAAAATGAGAATTGCAAGAGTTAACTCTCCATACATTTGTCATTTTGTAGGATGTATGTTCATTGGAGAGAGAGTGACCATGAGGAAATTGATTTTTAGGTCTTCGAAGACCTTGCTGCTATCGTTGTTTTATCACAATGTGGGTTGCTAAAGTTCTTCCAGAGTCCGATTATGAGGGCACAACCGAGGTTTCTAAATGCTTTGATAGATTATTGGCATCTTGATGTAGAGGCATTTATTCTTGAGCGGCAATCGTTGACTCCTACGAATGAGGAAATTTACTTCTTGATGGGTCTCTCGAGGAGAGGGGATCCAGTCAATTTGTGCACTTTTCCCACTGGGCCTCACAACATTGAGGAGTTGATTGGACTCCATTGCGAGGATTGTTGATTAAGGTTGGTTTTCATTGCTATCAACCCTTGAAGAAAGCCTCGTAGCACAAAGGTTTGGGTAATGGACCCAATATTGTTTGATGTAAATATGACTCGCTATTGTTTTGTCATGGTTGATAAGAAGTAAATATGGATGAACTCCAAAGTGGTCTCCTTATGGTGAAAGCCCTCGCGGGAAGACACTTTGTGGAGTAAGAGAACCCATGCTTAATTGTGGAATAATGAGGTGAAGGAAAGTGAATTTGTCAGGGAAAATATCCTAGATGGATAGTACTTGTCATGTCATTTCCGGTGGTATGTCATTTCAAGAATTTAAGAGCTCAACTAGAAGAGGCCAGAAGAATTGAAGAAACTCTAGAATATCAAAAGAAATTTTTAGAAGCCAACATAGCAACACAAAAAGAAGACGCAGAAAAGAGAGAAAAGATATTGATGGATCATCTCAAGGAAAGAACCAATGATTTAAACCAACTTAAGGAAGAGTTTGGTCAAGAAGAGAGAAGAATGGAAGAAGAAATAATTGCATTGAAAATCCAACTTGAAGAAGCAAAGAGAATAGAAGAGGTAATGAAGTCTTAGATAATGAATAAATAATAAGAGGTTAACAATATTGAAGAAGAAGTTGTCAAAGTAAGATTCAAAATCGACAAGCTCAACAAGAAAGTTGATGAGACAGAAACATCCACATCAGTTGTAGAGAATGAAGAGAAGCACTCTACATTGCTAAAAAAGAAAAATGAAGAAAATAGAAAGAGTTATGCAGAAGTACTCAAAGGAAGGAATCATGGTCAACCAGAATCTAAGAAAACTGAAGATACATCTTCAAGAATACCATCCATGTTCAAGCCACAAAGAAGCTTCAATCATGATCATGATCAGTCAAAGAAAAAATTCAAAAGGACTACACCACAAAGAAGATCATTCACTCCCATGTATGAAAATTTATTTTATGGTCATTGTTTTTATTGTACTAACTTTGGACATAAGGTTGCAAATTGCAGGGATTATAAACGAAATGTTCAAGAAGACCATGCCTATGTGGTTGCACGTAACATTGAGTGTTACAAATTTCATAACTATGGACACATAGCTAGTAATTGTAGAAGCATGATCGATACTTCCATGAAAGAGAATACTGATATCAGATATAAGAAAGTATGGATAAGAAAACAGGAAGAACAGGTGAACAAAGACTAGGTACCAGAGATTGCAAGATTGACAATAAAATGAGATGAAGAAAATTCTACAGAGAAAAGGAAAGATGTTAGATATAGAAAGGTTTGGAAAATAACTGAAAGAAAGGAAGGACAGGTAAATAAGGAACAGGCTCAAGAGATTGTACTTTCAGACATTGTAGTGAAAGATGAATCCACAGTTAGAAATAAAGAAGTCAGATCTCATAGAGATAATGAATCTACCAATGAAGATGATGATGAATACACATCAGAGCAGGAATTGTTCTGAGCCATCCGGCTTAGAGACTCCCAAGTAATATGAATATTAGATAGGGGGAGTCTATGTGATAGTTGTGGAAGACCAAAGAACCATCCTTCAAACATCTTGCGGATTTTGAGAAGACATATTCAAAGAAATCAGTTAGCAGAAGTACAGTTTGATGATATAATGATAAATGGGTTAGCATTATGGACAATTGCACAAGTAGATTCTTGGAGAGTATGGACAGAGATGGATTTGTAATAACACTTAGTAGGTTTTAATAGATATATGATAGTGGACAAGAGCATGGATTCATAGATTGGTTCAGAGAGTGCTTCAAATCAAAGGAATATTCAACAACAAAACCACTGGAAATTATGCATATTGATCTAGTTGGACCAACTACAACAAAAGGATTAAAAGGCAAGAGATAATTTATGTTATTAGTTGATGATTATAGAAGAATGACTGCGGTTTTCTTTCTCAAGAACAAATTAGAAGCTTTTGAAAATTTGAAGATCTACAAGGAAATGGTTGAAAATGAGATGGATTCAAGAATCAAATGCTTAAGATCGGATAATGGAGGAGAATTCACCTCAAAGGAATTTATGGACTACTGCAGTAATCATGGAATAAAAAGGCAATTATTCGTCACTAGGACACCTCAACAGAATGCAGTTGTTGAAAGAAAGAACAAGGCAATACAAGAAATGGCTCGAACAATGATAATGGATTCAAAGTTGACAGATATTTTTTGGACACAGGCAGTGCATACAACCATTTACATTCAAAACATATTAATGCTCAAAAACAACACTGATAAAACTCCCTACAAGCTATGGAATGGAAGACCAACAAATGTGAAGCACTTTAGAGTTTTTGGAAGCAAATGCTACATCAAAGGANGTTGACAGATATTTTTTGGACACAGGCAGTGCATACAACCATTTACATTCAAAACATATTAATGCTAAAAAACAACACTGATAAAACTCCCTACAAGCTATGGAATGGAAGACCAACAAATGTGAAGCACTTCAGAGTTTTTGGAAGCAAATGCTACATCAAAGGAGAAGATGGAAGAATGGGAAAGTTTGACTCTCGTGTGGACAAAGGAATACTTTTTGGTTACTGAAGTACAAGGAAAGCATACAAGTGTTATAATCTAAGATTAAACAAAGTTGTGGAAAGCATCAACATAACAATTGATGAAACAGGCAGACTAGAATCAAAGGATGAAGAAAACAAATCAATGAAACAACTTTTGAAGAAGAAGATGAAAAAGAAGAAGAAGAGGAAGATGAAGATGAAGAGAATCCTATAGAAGTAGAAGAGCAACTTCAGCAAGTATCTCCAAAGACACCTAGAAAACGAGTACAGAAGAATCATCCTTCAGATCAGACTATTGGAAACAAAGATGCAAGAGTTGAGACTAGAAGAAAAATCCATTCACCAAAACAAACACACCTAGCACTCTTATCTACAATTGAACCAAACTGTTTTGAAGAATCCAACAAGGATGAATTTTGGAATAAGGCCATGGATGAAGAATTGGATCAAATAGAGAAAAGTGACACTTGGGAATTGGTTCCAAGACCAAAGAATAAGAATGTGATCGGCACAAAATGGGTTTTCAGGAATAAATTGAATGAAGATGGACAGGTTACAAGGAACAAAGCTAGATTGGTATGTAAAGGATATGCATAGATTGAAGGAATCAACTTTGAAGAGACATTTTCCCCAGTTGCCAGAATGGAAGCAATCCCTTTGCTTTCATCTTATGCATGCTCCAAAAATGTTAAAGTATATCATATGGATGTAAAATCATCTTTTCTGAATTGGGAACTTGAAGAAGAAGTCTACATTGAACAACCAGAAGGATTTCAATTGCCAGAGAACACAGACTATGTGTGTAAATTAAAGAAGGCCTTGTATGGTCTAAAACAGGATCCTAGAGCATGGTACTCCAAAATGGATAGGTATCTGCAACAGGTGTTGGTCACTATAATTGCTTAATTAATTTCAAACAACCAAGTGAAACATAAATTATCAACCCAGGGAAGTCTTTTGTTTCAAAGATAGCCACGCACTGTATATGCTCAATTCCAAAAG
>JASDQU010214812.1:0-17342 GCA_032191745.1 Picea mariana | reverse complement strand
ATAATACAAACAACCACTGAGTGAGGGAGATGACATAGGACCACATACATCAGAATGAACCAGATCTAAGATGCCCTGAGCTCTGTTGTCATTGTTAGGAAATGCTTTCTTTATATTTTTATCTAGCATGCATCCCTTACAAATTTTATTTTTACTAAGAGAAATAGAGGGCATGCCACATACCATGTTCTGTAGATCTGGAAGAGCATTGTAATGAAGATGTCCAAGTCTTCTGTGCCACAACTCGTTGGAGCTAGTTGCATCATGAGCCAATGCCTGAACTGACTGTCCTGACACGACGTACAATCCTCCACTGCGAGTTCCAATGGGTTTTGCTGTACTTAAGTGGCTACCTTTAGCCCATAGTAGTGCCTTCATGTCCTTGAAGATCACCCAATATCCCTTGTCCTCAAGGGTTGCAACTGACAGTAGATTCTTCTTGAGCCTTGGAACATATAATACTTCATCATTATGAAGTCTAGCCCCAGATTCCAATCTGAAGGAGATAGAGCCTACTCCCTCCATCTTGTAACGTTTATCATCCCCAAGCTCAACCTGCTCTGCAAAAGATTGTGACTCGAAATCTAAGAGGATCTCCTTGTACCCTGTCATGTGCTTTGATGCACCGCTGTCTACTAACCAAGTTTTCGACGCCTTGAAAACTGAACTGGATGAGGCAGAAACCAAGTAATATTCTTTTCTGTTTTCTTTCTCATTAGAAGGACTTTTCTGATTTCTTTTGGATTCATCATCCTCAACAGTTGAGGCATGATGTTTCCCTTTCCTTGGATATTTATTTCTAAACCAACAATCTTTAGCAAAATGACCCAACTTGTTACAACTAAAGCATTTAATCTTAGATGTATCAATATTCTTGCCTTTGAATGTACCTTTGATGTTTGGCTTCCTCTGAGAGCCTTTCTGGAAAGTGCCTTTCTTCTTTCCCTTGAATCTTGATGCTAAAGCTGAGTGCTCTTCTTTCGTTGGCTCGCTCCTGGTAGCTGTGCGACTCTCCTCCTGGAGGCAATCATGCCATAACTTTTCAAACGTGGGCTGAATCTCTCTCATACTTACACTGGATAAGAAGGTCTCCCGTGAAGAAGGAAGACTGTCAAAAATGGCATGCACTAAATCATCATCGTCCACTGTCACCCTTGTGACCAAAAGATCATCTCTGATCTGGGCTATTCTGGAACAAAAAGATGCTACTGATTCACCTTTCTCAATCTTCAAATACTTAAGCTTGTGCTTAAGTGTCCTCTTATGACTTGGAGCCTGTTTCTCATACAGATTCACCAAGGTATCCATACAGTCCTTGGCAGTCATTAACGAAGTCATTGCAAGCATTATACTGTATTTGACTGAGTCAAAGATGATTCACTTGGCTTTTGCTTGACTCTTCCTGAAGGTCGATCTTTCTGCATTATTCGTGGGTTCCTCCACCATTGTGGTCACATACTGCTCAAGATCATGCTCCTGCAGGATATTTGTTATCCAGAGCTTCCACACATTGAAGTTGGCAGCTCGTTCGAGCTTATCCTTGGCCCTGACTGAAATGGAGGATGCCATGGACCTCACACTGGAAACTTAATTAAGCTAGCTTGGATCTGTGTGTACATGCTGCTGTGCTTCAACACGCTTAACACACCCTAAGCTCTGATACCATGTTAAATTATGAGCTTGATTTCTTATGCAGATTAATTCTTTTGTTTTCTTCAACACTTTGATTTTAGCTTAATACACTTCAACAATACCAAATCATAATCGAATAGCAATAACTATGTAGATAAGTAAGCATGCACATCAACAACACATATACCCTGGGGAAATCCTGTACAGGGAGAAAAACCCCAACAAACGATATTCCTTTATTGCAATAATAATGTAAGATCACTTACAAATATCCACCATGAATGTTCTGCTCTTAAAGAGCTTGCCAAGATGACTCTGACCTGATAAAGACCTAAAAGACTTTGCTTAAATACACCTCTGATATGCTGCCTCTATTGTTGACATACAACACTGATATGTTGCTGATATATGTCTCTGATATGCATCCTCTATTGCTAATATACAACACTACTACGGTGCCTCTTTATCACTGATATACTCCTCTATTGCTTCTCCCTGAACCTGCATATCAAAACTGTGTTGAAGAGAGGGGTCGACCTCTGCTTATATAGGCTGAAGAGGAGGAGAGGAGAGGCTCGAAATAGTAACTTGTTTGCATGCTTTAATCATAACTCAGCTTCATACTTTAGTTCGAACTAGACTTGAGACTGGTATACTCTAGTTCGAAAATAGAACTAGACTTGAGACTTCAGTTACAACTCAACATTACACTTTAGTTCCAAAATAGAACTAGACTTAAGACTTCAGTTACAACTTAGCATTACACTTTAGTTCTAAAATAGAACTAGACTTAAGACTTCAGTTACAACTCAACATTACACTTTAGTTCTAAAATAGAACTAGACTTGAGACTTCAGTTACAACTCAACTCTTTACAAGGCAATTAGAAATTCTCTTCATGGTGGATAATGTTATACGTGCCAACGCACTAGATCAATACATTTATATCATTTGCAATATTAGGAATATCGTTTGTTTCTAGCTCATAGGAATTTTATATTCAACCTAACTTTTGCTAGATGCCTTGACTTTTGCTCATGGCTCACAAGGCTTGACTAGGTTCACAGAGGTTGTACGTTCCCCTTGACTTTTGCACTAGTCTGTCTATGCTCACAGAGGTTGTACGTTCCCCTTGACTTTTGCACTAGACTGTCTATGCTCACAAAGGTTGTACGTTCCCCCTGACTTTTGCATTAGACTCACATAGCATCTCATTTGTCCTGACTTTTGGTTTGACTCACAAAGGTTGTACGCTCCCCCTGGCTTTTGTCAATACCTCACAAGACTGGTTGATTCTCCAAATCTCCTTGGCTAGCCTCAGGGCGGCCCATAAGGCCTCTCATTGGAGAATGACTGTCGATGCTGCCAAATTTAACATAGAGGTCTTTGCTATGAACAGTTTTGGGCCTTTCTTCAGGCCATTGACTTCCTGTAAATGCTATTTATAATATAATAGAAAAAAAAGCCTTACTTACAAAAAAAAATGTGTCATCAAATACTAAAGGTAGTTTGTATTCATTCTATTAAAAACCTAACAGCTGAAATATTTCAGCCAGCATTGGTGTGGCACCCAAATACCTCGTGGATCAATGGCCATGTTTCTTCTCCTACCTCCTAGTCATTTTCTTCTATAAAATGCTCACTCTTCTAAATAGGTGCCCATTTCATGCTTTAATCCTTCCAACAAATACACTTTGGAAACCACTCGTGCTTTAAGATAATTTGTTTCGGTGCATTCATTCTCACCCAATCATTCAAAACTTCTTATAATACCATTGCTCTTTTGAAAGTCATATTGTTGAGAAATGACAAATTCTTTTGATGAAGAAGAATTGAAGAGAAAAATAGAATTAAGAGAATGGCCACCAAACACGTACTACTGCCAAGACAAAAAAGTAGATTTTTGGTGTGTCAAATGTCGTTCCTGTTATTGCACAATCTGTACTTGCCCAAATCCCAAGGCAAGTGAATGCAAGATTGGCATAACAGGGGGTGACCTATCACTGTCACGTTAATAGGAAACCCATTTCTATTTAGGAGTATATCAAAGTTACCCCAGGGGAGACGTCCCTAGTGACCTAAAGGGCTGATAAGACTAAGGCAAGGATGCAAGAAAACCCCCTTCTCACTGGTCACTCAAGTCAAAAGGTTTTTAAGGTCTTTAAGGGATGAAGCAACGATGAAAATGGAGTGTACCTGCCCAGAACAAGACAACAAAGAAAATATGGCAGCGTTCAAGTACAAAATATGATGTTAGTGCTTCTTAAGACCATGAACCTTCAAAAAATAGGCTAGCTGATATAAAGTTGCAGCAATGTAACAATTTACAACATCAATAAGTAATTTGTAATAACCGCAAAAAATATGCCTTGAAATTGCTTGAAAAATACAAGAAAATGTAGCTTTAACTAGGCTGAATGATAATTAATTGATGCAAGCAAATTTGACAATGTCTAGCTAGCATTTAGTGTCACTTATGCAGAGAATTTGCTGCAGTTAGATGGCTGTAGCAATATTTTGTAACAACAACAAATTCTACTGCTCAAAATTGCAAGGAAACACCATGTAAACTTAGCATTTATCTAGTAGATTGATTGGCAATTGTCACAAGCAATTTCTGAGTGAGCTAGGTGCAAGTTATGTAGGTGAATGCAGTAAATTAGCATGAATTATTATGGCTGTAGCAGTGATTTGCAACAACAACAAGTTAGTTAATGAATTACTCTAGTTTAGGGTTAGTAGAAGTTACCAAAAGCTTCAAGGAAGAGAGTTTGAGTGTTTAATCAATCCTTCAATAAGAGAGAGGCTAGAACTAGTGCCTTC
Source organism: Picea mariana (assembly GCA_032191745.1). Taxonomy (NCBI): domain Eukaryota; kingdom Viridiplantae; phylum Streptophyta; class Pinopsida; order Pinales; family Pinaceae; genus Picea; species Picea mariana. The sequence goes on along the minus strand of JASDQU010214812.1, from coordinate 12,887 downwards.
TAGGGCTTATGGAGTCAAGTGGACGACTTCTTCTAAGGCTGAAAATCAATTTTGATAGTGCACAAAAGTCCAAGAGGAATGCATAAGAGAAGTAGTAACTTAAGTCCCTCTATGCATTTTCCTCAAGAAAACATTATATTGGGGTGTAGGCAATTCTAGGCCCTAGCACCTTGCTCTCCTTAGGCTTCTTATGGGATAAGAACTTAGGCAAAGATAACTAGGTCAAAACCTTAGAGTGCTAGGAAACTAGGGCTCTAGGGTTTCTCTAGTTACTAGATCAATTCAATGAAAAACTTGGCAAATAGAAAGTAAGAAAGTAACAATTTAAGTTTTTTACTTCAAGCATTAAGCATATCATGCAATTTCATAATCTTGTATGAACAAATAAAACCATACACAAACCATTCAATAGATGACAAAAAATGCAGATTTTACCTACTTGCACCAAGAATAATCATGAAATACCATGCAAGATCACCATAAAAGCTTCCAAGATTGATCCAACTTGCAAAAAATCAGCGTTATACAAGAGTGTGCCTCACAATTTCAGCCAATAGCCCTTCTAGGGCGCAAATTTCAGACCTCTCCTCTTGTGTGAGGAGTTGTGATGTAAAAATGAATGTACTTTATGTTTATTTATACAAAAGTAACAAAACTGATGATCTTTAATTAATTTCAAGTCAAATAAAGGTCGACCTGGCCAATTTACAAATAAATTTAATTTAGACATAAATAAAATTAATTAACCCCTGAAATCATCTCCAAGGGTGACGTCATGCCCTTCTAGGGTGATGTTGAGCCCCTAAAGTGGAATGTTGGGCTCCAGATGCAGAACGTTTGGCCTCCAAAGGCCCTGGATGATGCCCACATGTTCCAACCAGCTCACAACTGCCCTCAATATGCAAACCCTAGCTCTGGATGACGTCCAGGGTTATAATGGTGATGTCATGGGCTCTCAAAGGTTGACGTCCAGGTGGAAGAGCAAGATCCCCTTGTGTCTAGGTCTGCGAGAGTGTCTCCAAGGGCAATGGCCTTCTTTCTTCTTGGTGCAAGTTTCTGATGTCTTCTTGCCCCCGGCTGGGGTTACAACATCCATCTGTGGGCTTTCGGTCTCATGGAGGTCCGAGCTAATCATTCCCCCACGTGTACTTGTCCATCGGGCAAAGTCCTGCAACAACAACAAGTATGCCCTCCAGGGGTTCATAAGTCACAGGGATCATAACATGTAAATCACATCCAATAATTAAATTACTCAAACATGTGCATCAAACCCCCCTTTACCCAGACGAATGCTCAAAGACGTTATGAAATTTAACAAGTCGGGTTTGGAGAAGGTTTGAGGGTGTCCTATTGGGCTAATCCTTCTTAAGTTTGGGGTGTTTCTCAGGTGAGAACCAATCTAGGTCATGTAAGTGTGTGAGGTGGAGTGGGGTAAGTGTTTGGGCATGGGGTGCAGTGATGACAAGGAAATGTAGATCTTACCTATGGGTGCCTTTGTAGAGGGCGAGCTGCACCATGTCATAGATGCCATTTTTTCCTAGCCCATTCAATGCCTTTTATTCTTAGCTTCATTGCTTTTGATCTTTTTCTTTTATGCTTCAAGGGAAGAGTTGAGGGACACTGTCCTGGCTTGGTGACCAGAGGTGGCAACGTTATCCACAAGCATTTCACGGAGATGAGAAGGTTGGCTCGTGATGAGACCCCCTTTCTCTTGGCTATGCCACCAAGAGCCACTACCCTGGTTTGGTGACCAGATAGATGGTAGTGTCATACTGTTACATGCCCATGGTCATAATAGGCTGACTCATGATGAGACCTCCCATCCACCAACTAATACCTTGAGTGTTTATTTATCTTACGGGTTCCCTTTTCTTACTGAGAAGCTTTTTACTGCTTTCTCGGGAATCCCTGGGCAAAGCATCTCAAAGGTTTCATTTTTGGCTTTTAACTCTTGCCAACTACTTTTACCCTTTGGGCCTTTAGCCCCTTCTTCCCACAAGGCAAGGTACAACCCTTCCTAGTGTGGCAAATCCCAATGCCCGAAGAAAAACAGGGGGAGATGAGAGGAATAAAGATGGAAAGTGGTAAGTATGGAGGGAATGGACGATGACCTTTCACAGACCCACCTTGTGGCAACCCATCCTAAAGGGAGATCAACTTACTAGGGCATCATGTCACCCTTCCAAGTGTGAACAAATTTAAAGAGCATAATTTCCAAGCAAACGCTATGAAATGAAGGAGAATTCAATGCAACATATTCAAGTGCTTTAATAATCAGAGTGATACATACCATAATACCTAGACTCATTACCTCATGGAGCAAGACTTACTGCTACTTCAGGACCAGGCTGGTGGGATGGATGCTGTTGCTACTGATAAATGGGCTGCATTGAAGAAAAGAGGGGCCCTTCGGGGCCATGCTCAAGTCATTCGACTCCCGACACTCCATGTCTAGGACCTATGGGCCTGGAGACATAATCTCCTTAGTTATCCTTAGGGTAGGGGATAACAGTTCCCTCAAAATCCATCATGTAAAAAGGCATAATATAAGTCCTTCCTCCTAATGATATTTTGAAGTGTTAAAAGGAATTGGAAACTTGGGCTTCTTTGATCCAAATTTTACTTCAATATCACTATTCATAATTAACATTTTCTCGTTGTTGAGGGGTATTGGATGATTGGTTTTATAAGGACTAGATATATTTTTTGTGTGGTTCACATAGAGAAAAGAGGGGAGGGCAAGTGAGATCCAAGCCAATTTTTAATCTAAATCAAGCAGAATAAAATATAGTGTTTTCAAATGGAATTTTAGACAAAAATAAAGAAAAAAGATCATTTCAAGGAGTTCAACGGGATTTTGGCAAAAATAACGATGAAGTGGTTTTGAACAACATTAACAAGGAAGGAGGTCTTTTGATAATGGATTAATAATGTATGTTCTTTGTTTGTTAAAAATGAATGGGACTACTGAAAAGAAAGAGGTGATTATTGCTATTAGACCAAGTGAAACTGAGAATTATATCAATATTCAATTGGCCAAGAAATTACCAATTTCTGAAACAAGCATTAACTAAAATGTAAGTTTTGGGGAGAAGTTGTATGAAATCAATAGTTTGCAATTATATTTTAAATTTCAGTTTAAAGTCTTGTCTATATGGGGGGATAATATGGATATAGTTTTGGGTTCAAAATGGATGGAAATGTTGGGTAYGTTTTTCTTCAATTTGAAGAAGAAATGCATGTCATTATGGAGGAAAAATAAGAAGATTATGTTGTATGATATTTCCATGGAACTACCTACAAGAGATATTATTGAATCCAAAAATRAWATTGTACTTGCCAGTCATAAATCATTGAGTTCAACATCTAATTTAATTCTTCATGACATCAAGGAAGATATGCGCYAGGAATTGAAGGAAGAATTAAATCAACACACTAAGAGTTTTGATAAGAAAATTGTCAGCTTCATTGAAGAAGTCCATAAATTGACAAGTTACAATAGTCAGTCAAACTCCCTTACCTCATAATATTACTCCTAAATAGGATATAGCTGTTCAGTGTGATTCCCATACCTAGACTCCTGATAACCACAATAAGAAAGTATGTTTGTAATAAACAAAGTTATAAGGACAAGTAATTGGTTGATAATGAGAAGCAATTCTCCAATCTATCCACATTAGCAATCTAGGCAAATAAGCATCGTAAAACGTTGAAAGTTTAAGGGAAAATCAATTTATCATTGTCTCGGTACTTACAATTTTGGGAGTACTAATAAGTTCATCAATGTGTTGTTAGCTTGTCATTAGAAGTTATTCATTTATCCTCAATTGAATTTAATCTATCTATTAATGGCTCCCAATTTTAGTGTTATGGAAAGTCCCATAAAGTCAATTTGTCTATGGATGCATATTCACCAATGTTACATTTATCGTCTCGGCGAATATATCTTTGAGGGTTTGGAATATAACTTATTGGCAATGTTGGGGAAAATATCGAGGAAGCTTAAAAAAATACGGAAATAATAATTTTTCAAAATTTTAAACGTCTAAATAAATAATATCAAACAACACAGTGCTGCATAAATATGAAAATAAAACTAATATATAAGATGTCAAGTGGTACATCACACATCAATATTGAAATATGATATCTGTCTTGAGTCATAAGTCATGACAGGATGATACAAAATCACATCAAAACAAAAATAAATGTATCTCATGAGATGAATCATCATGAGGCATCTAGATACTACAAGGATAATGCACTAAGGAATCAACGGTTCCCTCTACCCTTTTTTTAAGCAAAGGTCACCTCTCTTCCTCTCGAAGCAGTAGGTGGACATGTTGAAGTTGAGCCCGAGGTGGTAGGTGCAACTGTTGGGGTTGAGGTGGAAGGTTCTAGGGCTAAGGTGGAAGTTGAAGGGGCATGTCGTGGCATGTCTTTYGACTCTTCCCCTAGTTGCCCGTCTCTGTGGAGGTGGTGGTTGTGATGCACTCTCAATATCCCTCTCCAAATGTGTTTCTACGAGAAGTGGAACATCCTCGTCTAATTGCCCCTCCTCCTCCAACACATTGGCATCATGCTCCAACCACTCAGGTGCCTCCTCCATGATAGGCCTCTTAGTCTCCACCCTCCATGGACTCGTGGTGTCAATTGCATTCAATTAAATGGCATTTATGTCGGGCGCTTTGTCAATCTGCTTAAGCGACAACTTGAGATTGTAGTAGACATAGACCATGTCATTAAGGCGGTGGACATCTAACCTGTACGATGATCGTTTTTTAATCAGAGAATGATGGCCCATGGGTATAAATTGAAATTAATGAAATTATAAAAAAATAAAATTTTAATTTGAACATTTCTAACCTATTGCGCTTCTTGGAGTGTATTTGAACATTTCTAACCTATTGCGCTTCTTGGAGTGTATCTTTTCAAAGACACTCTAGTTGTGCTCACACCCTGGATGGTAAGTTTCTGTAACTTTGGGACTCTTTTGCCATGGTTTTTCCACGAAACTTCTACAATGAATGAGCGGAAAGGAAAGAAAACAAATTATATTTCCTTTGAGTAACAAATAGATAAAGGCAAGACATTGAAATTTGAAAGTCTGAAACAAATTGTACTTGAATCTTACCTAGCATCCTAGTGGTCATGTTTTGGAAAATCATATCATAACCAAATGTCCCAGTGGCTAGCTTATATATCTCCATTTGTTTGGAATTTTTTGAGTGTTCAATGGGAGTCAACACCATCATCTAAACACATTAGAAAAATCCATCCATAACCTCAGTATCAAATCTAAAACCATAAACATAAGAGTATGCGGGCTTGAGGTAGAGCCCTGCTACATGAATTGGATGATGGAAAGTAATGTTCCATTGCTCATCAATCACATTCCATATCTGGGTTCGTCTTGTGAATACCTCCCCCTTGTCTTGATAGTATCGATGGATAGCTTCCTTGGCCCTATCCATGGTCTCATACAATTAGCCCATTACATGCTTGTCACATCAACCAAGCGAAGAACCTTTACCAAAGGTTCGCTAATGGCATACAACTCCCACACTCCCATCCAAAAAATTTGATTATGTCTCACAAGTTGGGCTATGGCTTGCCCATCTGCTTTAGGGTTGTAGACACAAGCATTCCACTCATCTTAAATAAACATCCTCTATAACTCCAACATAGAATTGTGGAGAGATTGAAGAGAAATGAAGCTAGTGGCGAAATGTGTGATTGCAGGACGAACCAAGGTCTTGTTCCTTGTGAACTATCTCATGTGTAATAACACACACTTACACACATATTATGTGACACTCCTAGCTGAATCAACAATTTCCTTGATCTAAGAAAATTTTCCCATGTCCTCTAACATCAAATCAATGCAATGGGCGACACAAGGAGTCCAATACCTCTCCATAAGTAACCTATCAACAACAACATAATTAGCAGAATTTGCCCATTATGATTTGGACAACATATTGTGGACCTATATCCTGGATGAACCCATTCAACAACTCACATAGTAACTGTGCATTTGTAACATATGTAGATGCATCAAAATATTTGATAAACATTGTCCCCTTGGGTCAATTAACCAAGAATTGAGAATGGACTTGCCCTTCCCATTTGTCCATCCATCTAACATAACATTGCATCTTGTGATCTTCCATGATTCCCTAAGCTTAGCCAATCTCCGAGTGCAAGCAGTATTCCCCCCTTGAAGGAGAGGCCCTCTCAAGTCATTATAGGAAGGGCCCTTGTACCCTAGGTCGACAATAGCAATGGCTTCAAACATGGAATGGTAGAATGGGTTGTTCTTGGCAATGTCGAAATGAATGTCACTCCATAGAAAACATTTGGGCACAAGCTTGTTGGCCTCCTCCTTCTCCCTTGTTTGAGTTATTGATCGAATGGAAGGTTGTGCCATAGGCACTAACCTTGGCACAAAGAATGGTAAGGATGTTGAGGGCATTGTGGAAGCTGTGGTTGAGGATTGGGTTTACCCCACCCTTGAGAAGCTTGTGGTTCCCATGCTTTTTGCTGCTTTATTTGCAAGCTTGAGTCTCAATTCTTCTCTCTGATCTCTCTCTCTAGCAATATCAAGAATTGATTGATTTGCAATATGGACAACTTCTGGGGTAGATGCAGGGCAATTATCCATTTCATGCCCTATGATTTTGGCAAGATGGTATTTCAAGCAGCTGACTCTGCCAAACATTTTTATTCCACATAGCTTGCAGTTCAACTTTAGTCGATTATGATCCTCATATGGTTCACCATACTCCCACATTATGTCCGATGGCTTTGGCAATTTCTAGGGCACTAATTAAACCTATGGCACAAAACAAATGGGGAAATCAACACAAAAGAATGCTGCAATTAAAATATCACATCTAGATAAGTGTCAAATCTCCCATTTAAAAATGACAAGAAGAGGTATATGTAATGGACATTGCAAACCCTATACTAATTCTTGAAAAACAAAGAAAATACAAGCATAAATGTTTTTACATACGTTGGAATATGGATATGGTAGATCGGAGTAAATCCCCACTCCACAATTGATTGGCTGATGGCAATGAAAACAACGGATTTCCCCTTGTTTGCTTGATGGAAATGGGTCACAGTTTCCTCAGAGCTGAATCCCCTAACTCACTTTTGCAAAATGAGGGTTAAAAGACCAAGAATCCAGTTAGTGTTAAACTTTTAAAACCCAGCACACAGAATTTTACTTGCCAATAATTTATCACTCAGATTTAACTAAATTTTAAATCTGAAAATTATGCAGAAAATTGCAGCTGAGTTCTTTACCAATTTGTACAGCAGAAAATGAACATGAAACCAAGAACATAAAAATACACAACGGAATTTTTACCCTGGAAACCCCAATGTGGGGAAAACCAGCCTCTCTTGGTTGTTGCATGGCCTGAGAATTCCGCCTGTACGGCACTTGACTTGGTGTTGTACACCTTGCTGGTTCGGCCTTTACGCCCCACTGAAATCAACCTCTGCTGCTGCTGTAGTACGGCCCAGATTCGGCCCTCTTCACTTGCTGCTATATGGCCCCCTTTCACTCAGCGAGGTCACCCTCTCTCTCCCAGCCAACAAGTCGCCCTCTTCCTCAGCCAAATCGCCCTCTTGCTCTTCAGCTCAACGTGTGTCCTCACCCTTTGCCTCAACTCCTTTTTATCTTTTTCACTTTTCTCTCTTTCCCCCTTCATGAACTTTTTAGAAGAATCAAGAAAGTTCATTTAAGTGAAAAATTAATTTCCAAAGTTAGAAACTTTAGAAATCTGAGTTATAAAGCCAATAAAAATAAATGAATAATTTTTATGCTTTTCCTAAGTCAAACTTAGGATAAAATAAAAATGTTGATCTGGGTATTAATTAATTGTCTTCAACATGCCTAGACACTTAGGCCTATGCTGAGACACTTTCGAAGCTACAAATTTAACACTCCCTCTTAGCGAGGAAGGTGTTCTGCACCACCCACATCTTGTCCCTGAAGAAGACAAACTTGCCTTTCATCAAGGCCTTTGTGAGAATCTCTTCAACTTGTTCACCTGTAGGCACATACTGTAGCTTCACTGTCCCTTTTTGCACACAGTCCCTGATGAAGTGAAATTTGATCTCAATGTGTTTGGATCTGTCATGGAACATTGGATTTTCAGAGAGCTTGATGTAGCTCTGATTGTCACAGTGTATGATAGTCGTCTCCATCTCCTGGCCAAACAATCCAATGAGTAGCTTCTGAAGCCAAATGGTCTCACATGCTGCTAAGTTGGCTGCCATGTACTTTGCCTTAGCAGAGCTCAACGCTACCGACTTCTCTTTCCTGTTGAACCAAAAAACAACTCCTGATCCCAAGCTGAAATAACACCTTGAAGTGCTTTTTCTGTCAACTGTGCTTCCTTCCCAGTCTGCATCTGTATAGCCCATCAACGTCACTCTGTTTCTCTGGATGTAAATCAACCCATACTCAACTGTGCCACGCAGATACCTTGGGACATACTTTGTTGCCACCTAGTGTACTCTCCTCGGCTCAACCATGAACCGACTGAGTGTGTTAACTGCAAAGCATATATCCAGTCTAGTGTTGACCAAATACATGAGAGAGCCAATCAATTGCCTGTATAAGGTAGGGTCCACTGCCTCTGATCTTGAAGAATCAATCTTCTTCCAGTTGGTCACCATGTGTGTAGACATAGGCCTGCAGTCGTGCATACCAAACCTCTTCAGAATCTCTACTGCATACTTCCCTTGTCCAAGGAAAGTCTGACCATCTTGCTGCCACACCTTTAATCCTAGAAAGTAGTGCATCAACCCCAAATCCTTCATCTCATACTCCGAAGCAAGGTCCCTCTTGCATTCTGCTATGAGCCTCTCTGAACCTATGAGAAACAGGTCGTCCACATACAGCACAAGAATGAGTGGCTCTCCTTCAACAATGATGTAGTAGAGGTTTGAGTCCGCCTCACTCTTGGTGAAGCCCATCCCCTGCAAGTAGCTGTCTATCCACGAATACCATGCCCTAGGATCCTACTTGAGCCCATACAAGGCTCTCTTCAACTTGCATACATGGGAATCCCTCCCTTGCACCTCAAAACCCTCTAGCTGTTGAATATACACCTCCTCCTCAATGATGCCATTAAGGAAGGTCGTCTTCACGTCCATCTGGTGGATCTTCCACCCCATCTCTGCTGCAATAGAGATCACGGCCCTAATTGAAGTGTACCTGGCCACTGGGGCGAATGTCTCATCGTAATCAACTCCCTCTTTTTGAGAGAACCCCTTAGCCACAAACCGGGCTTTGTGTTAATATTTTTGGTGTAACTACGTAAGACATTCTTGTATATTTGTTTTAGTCAAACCTTTAAAAGGTTATTATAATTATATTGTACAAGTCCGCTCAACATAAATTATTATATTATTGATATTTTACTTATAATTGTAAAAAGCCCCATTGTGGCTAGTCGGCCCTGTTTTATGGGTTAGTTAGGTCAAGAGTCATGTCTCTTCAAGTGACACTGTTGTGTATAAATAGAGGATAGGTTCCTCTCATTTGGACATACACTCACACATTTCTCTTGTGTATCTTGGAGCGCATAAGAAGGTCTAGCGCACAAGTCTTAGAGACTGGTTCTTTTGGTGTTTCGGTCTTGGTCTTTCTTGGAGAGCTAAAGTGCATCATTGTACTTGTTGAAGGAATCTATATTGAGTATTTTGGTTGTTGGGTTTTCTCCCCCACATGTGTTTCCCAGGATAATCTTTGTGTTCTATTGTATCTGTGATTGTCTATCTTTCAGTGATCCTACTATAGTTACTAGTGGATTAAGTAATTGTAATTGTGTAACTAGAAAATTTAAAATTCTAACATGGTATCAGAGCATGCCTGAATAGAAGCCAGTTGCAGATCTAGGAGCCTAAAAGGGAGCCGTTTTCAGTCTAGAGACGGTTGCCGGACAAACCAAGACCATCAGAAGGTTTGCCCTAGCCTAGTGCGCTTTTCTAGTGGACCGGTTTTCCAATTTGAAGCTGTTGTAGTTAGGGTTTCACCCAAACCCTAAGGGTGACGTTTTTCCAGTTTCTGGGGAAGTTTTACAAAGCAAGACCACCAAGCGACTCTCCTTAGCAGAGCGCACCTATTGGTAAGTTTAGTCTTTCAATTTTGGTCATATTTTTGTGTGGTCCCAGGCAAGATGACTACCGGAACAAAGATCGATGAGAAGCTAGATGGAGCTGATAAGTTCAGGGCCTGGAAGTACAGAGTAACCCTCCTTGAAGAACAAGAACTGGATAAGTTCATTATAGAAGAGGTTCAAGAACCTCAAGGAGATGAAGCTAAGGCAAAATATAAGAAGGACATGGTGAGAGAAAAAAGGATTATTGCAGACTCCATTAAGGACCACCTTCTCCATCATGTATCATCATTATCTTCTCCAAAGCAAATGATGGACACCTTAACTTGTTTGTTTGAGGGAAACAACATAAATCGAAGAATGACTCTGAGATCTCAGTTGAAGAATGTGAAAATGCAGAACTAAGAAACCATTCACTCCTACTTCTCAAGAGTGAATCAAATCAAGGAGCAAATAGAAGCCATTGCTGACTCAGTAGAAGGAAAAGAGATGGTGATGACTACCTTGAATGGCCTCCCAAGGTCATGGGATGCATTCATCAAAGGAATTTGTTCAAGAAAGAAGCCTCCCAAGTTCAGTAGGCTTTGGGAAGATATTAACCAAGAAGAAGCTAGGACAACTGCAAGAGAAGAAAAGATGGCAGATGAAGATCAAGCCCTAGCTGCCCACACCAAGAAAGAAAAGAACAAGAAGGAGCATTCTTTACCTAAGAAGTTTAAGATGGGTCAAAGAGACAACTCAAAGATTAGATGTTACTGTTGTCAGGAATTGGGACACTTTGTTAGGGATTGCCCCCTCCTTATGGAAATTAAGAATAAGAAAGGAAGTAAGAGGCATCAAGCTCACACAACTGAAGATGATGAGCCTCCCAAGAAGGTTGCAAAGCAAAATGAATCAAGTGAAGAGGATTATGCTCTTATTTCAGCCCTCACAGGTACTGTTACTCATGGAAGTGACACTTGGTTGATAGACAGTGGTGCTTCCAAGCACATTACAGGCTATGGATTTTCCTTATCTAAACTTATTCATAAAGATTCACCTCACAAGGTGAAATTGGGTGATGATTATCAGTGTCCAATCAAAGGTGTTGGAGAAGCTTCCTACAAGTTAAACTCAGGCAAGCCAATGATGATGAAGGAAGTTCTCTATGTTCTAGGTTTAAAGAAGAATCTTCTCTCAATTTCAACATTGGACAAGAAAGGATTTAGAGTAGCATTTATTGATGGTCAAGTTCTTATGTGGCTTAGAGGGAAGACCCTTGATGATGCAGTAGTGATTGGAGTTGAAGAAGGAGGACTCTACAAATTAAAAGGACATTCAGACTCCGCAATGGTTCATGATATTGTGAATCCCAGTGAACTATGGCATAGGAGATCTGCTCACCTACACTACAAAGCTCTTTCGGTTGTGAGCAAAATGGTGACAAGTCTTTCAGAAATCCAAGCAGAACCAGCTGGTGTGTGCAAAGGATGTGCACAAGGCAAGAACGCGAAGCACTCCTTTCCCAATAGCGATAGCAGAGCCAAAGGAGTTTTGGACATCGTGCATTCAGACGTATGTGGACCGATGTCAACAGCTTCACTAAGTGGGTATGTATATTATGTATCTTTCATTGATGATTACTCATGTAAAACTTGGATTATTTGTTAAAAGCAAAGAATGAAGTTTTTGGAAAATTCAAAGAATTCAAGGCTCTGGTAGAAAACTTGATAGATAGGAAGATAAAGACCTTGCGATTAGACAATGGAGGTGAATTCACCTCAGAAGAATTCAAGGAGTATTGCAAGGAAGTTGGGATTAAGAGGGAGCTTTCTACTCTCTATAACCCTCAGCATAATGGAATAGCTGAAAGGAAGAACTGAACAATCATGAAAGCAGTAAAGGCCATGATCCATGATCAAGATCTTCCTATGCATCTGTGGACAAAAGAAATGAAGACGACAGTGTACTTGTAGAATAAAAGTCCCCACAAGTTGCTTGAAAACAAGACACCCGAGGAAATGTTTTCAGAAGAGAACCCAAAAGTCAACCATTTCAGAATATTTGGCTGCCCTATATTTGTTCAGGTCCCCAAGGAAAAGAGGACAAAGTTGGACCCTTTCAGACATAAGGGCATATTTGTTGGTTACAGTGACACATTGAAGGCTTACAGGATATACATTCCTAGTGATTGAAAAGTGGAGATCAGCCAAGATGTAATCTTCGATGAGAATGCAACTTTCAGTAAATCCAAACAAATCCGTGCAGAAGAGGCACATGAAGAAGAGAATGAAGTTCCTAAAGTTCCAGAGGTAGTTGAACCAAAGGAAGTCATTCCGGAGGATCATGACATGGTAGAACCTCAGAAACCAGCCGAGATACCTTCTCGCAAGAGAAGACCAGCTTGGGTACAATAGCTTATCAGAGATGTAGAAAGAATTGGTGCCCCAGAGAAATATTTCAGGGAAAGTAAGAAGTCGAAGCCGTATTCCAGCTACGTGGCATGCTTGTGTGACATAATGGATGCAAAACCTTCTAGTTATGAAGAGGCTGCAGAAAATCAAGTATGGAAAGATGCCATGGCAGGGGAATACCAGTCCATTATGCAGAATGATGTCTGGGATGTGGTTCCCAGACCAAAGGAAAAATCTGTGATGAGTTCGAAATGGATCTACAAGACGAAACACGCATTTGATGGCAGTATTGAAAAATATAAGGCAAGATTTGTGGCCTGAGGTTTCTCTCAGAAGGAAGGGATTGACTATG
>JASDQU010214810.1:0-14930 GCA_032191745.1 Picea mariana | reverse complement strand
GGCAACCATTCCAATGGTGCCGACCAGTGCACTAGGTAAATAATGGCATTGCGGGTGTTTTTTTTAATATTACTGAACTAGTTCAATGATATTTAAAAACTCTCCATTTAAATTTTGTATTTTTTTTCTTTTGTAGGTGATGCCTCATCACAACGGCCTCCATTACACCATGAGTACCTCGTGACTAGGCGTGCTCTCCATGAGAGGACGCAATCACAATCATATTTTGAAGAGCACCCAGAGAACGCAGATGTAGATATTGATGAAATGATTATGAACTATAGAGCTAAGAAGAAGAGGCTGGGTAAAAGTACTAAATGATGACAGGGATGATTTTAGGGGCTAAATTTCGCTCATGGGCTAATTTTCCAAGGGTTTTTCCAAAAAAGATTCGCTATTCTAAAACTGATTTGCCCAATTTCTATAGGATAAATTATTTTACCTTAAAAATCGCCAAAACTTTATACAAAATATATAAAATCCTTAGAAATTTCAATATTTTTACAAAAATATCACTAACCATTTTATAGTTGGCATATGAAGGATTAGTAAGATTCGCCAAAGTTTCTACATTTTAAAATAAATTTCCATCCTTAAAATCATCCCTAAATGATGATGTACATGAATATTTTAATAACTATTTATTATAAAATCTATTTTCACCATATTCCACTCACTCCAAATGGATCAAGGAAACATTTGATTTCATTGTAAATTGTTGTGAATATTGGTGTGTGTGCATATATATATATATATATATATATATATATATATATATATATATTTGTTTTTGCTGTAAATATTTCAACATATTTATATGTTGGGTATTGGGGAATTGAGAGTGATGTGAGGGGGGAGTGGTGGCACAGGGGCCATAAGATCTTCCTCCTTCACGTGGTTGACCCTATTCAGTAGTGTTGGAACAGGGGTAGACCCAGGGTTCAATGCTCAACATCGCACAAACAAAACCCTAACTACCGGCCCTTTCGGAAACACCTGCGAAGAAGATGAAGTCTCACTTGAGGTAGAGGCAAAGGGGGTTGCAAGACTCAGGTGTCTACAACAAGGCTAGGACACAAATCTGTGATTACAATACTTAAAAGAGCACTTAAAAAGCTATATGAATTAGTTTATTGAATCTTATTTACATCGCAGATTAAACCCTTATTATAGATCAGTGCAGTAACCATAAAGATCAAGTAATTCCATTCACTTAGCACATAGCATCAGCTTGGATATAGCATTCATTTATATTTAATACCATCAAACACTAAGCAATGACATTAGATTTATTCATCATACATTATAAGAACAACACTAAGTAGATAAACACATAAACAACATCGCACAAAGAACATCAAGACACATGATATAGGTGGTTCACCCCAGGGTGGGGCTACATCCACCAACTTCTTCTTGTTCTTTATTAATCTTCAATCTTCTTACATTGTACTACTCCTATGCAAAAATCCACAGATCCAAACTTTTCATAGGACAGGAGATCTTCACGTTGTGCACCAGATCATCCTTCCCAAAATTAGTTCAAGGCATAGATCCAACTCCTTACTAGCACAGAGCCTTACTAACCTGTCATGCACATAGCCAATCAACCAAATCTCTTACATCGCTTGCACTAAGCTTCTACTACTTTCTACATTAAATTCCTTCCTATATATACTTTTACAAAAAGGGCTAAGCATGGGTAAAACCCATGGGTTGACATCCCATAACCCGTTACATAAATCCTAGTAAACCCTTTGCTCGGTCTACAAGCCTGCAAAACAAGAGAGATCCCGTGATCTCAGCGCCACCAGGGCACTCCATCTTTGACCAGCCTGTCGAAGTCCCAAAAGTGGTAAAACATGACAAATGTTTCCTCAAAACTTGGTCAAGGGCCAACATACCCCCAACACTCACATATGACTCATCCTGAGTCACTTAGATCTAGGAAACGCTCCTTCAAAGGCCTTAATCTTAGCTCGAGCTGCCTTGACTTGCTTCTTCACTAGAGACTCCTGCTTGGAGAACTCCTAAATCACTTGGTCTGTAACATGCCCTTTTAGGCACTGTTCCACTGTCGTATCTACTTGGTCTATCTGCAAGCCTTGTCCTTCAATCTCTTCAAAAATCATGTAGGCTTCGTCCTGCATCAGATGTAATCTCTGTGTAACCTCTATGACTTTGCTTTGGATGGCAGTAATCTGTTGTTGGACTGTGTGCTGCTCCTGTGATCTCTTCATTTTCTCAATTGCAGTGAGTGACTTCATCTACACTTGGATGGTGGATGCCTGTTGTTGCACCTCCTGCAGTTGTACTTCTAGTTTCCTCAACTCCAGATCTTCTGTGAGGTGTTCTTAGGTCTGCACACTACGATTACTTAATTTCTTACATTCTTATTTGAGTTCCCTGATCCTTCCAACTACACTTCTAGTGAATTCCTCCCTCTAATCACACACTTCTTGCAAAGTGCTCGACACTTCTTGGAGTTCTAACTCTGTTATTCTCATTTGAATCTGTTGAATGGCCTTAGGGAGCTTCTCCACGTGAATCTTGGTTGACTCTTCTTCCTCCTGTGCCAACCCTGGAACAGAGAAAAGTGATTTAGTCACTGCCTCTTTGATCACAATTTTCTCTGCGAGCAATTGGTATTTTTCTTTCTATACCTTTGCATTGTTCTCGTTGAACATTGCCTAAATCTCATCTTTCTCCTTCTGTGCAACTCAAATTTTCTCTAAGACCTCCTCCTTTTATTGATTCAAGGCTTTTGTCGCCTGCTCTTTTTCTTCTTGGGCTCACTAAAGTCGAGCCTCTGTTGCATCTGCTAATCTTTGTAATTGGGTGGGCTCATCCCCCAATTCTACAATTTTTGACGAAGAAGGTGCAGTAGGTACTTCATGGTTCGAATAGATGGCTTGCTATATGTCCTTCAATTCCTTCTCTATTATTTCATACAACGTCTCCTGCTTTGCTCCTTAGCATTGCAATATATCCTCTGAAGCATCCTCCACAACGGCGATGATTAGATCAATGTCATCCTCTGTGAGCGTGGAATTCATCTTGGGATTACTGGTGCACGTCTTCTTTCTTGATGAGAGTTTTTGCAGAGAAACCTTTCACTTCTTTGATGTTTCAGCATTAGAAGGAGGGTCCTTTAGTGGTGTAACTTTTCCTTTGTATTTTTTTTCTCCTTCCTCCCCTCCTTATTCTTGGTTCACTTCATCTCCTCCTCCTCTTGCGGGTGAGTCAGGCCTTCTTTCGTCTGAGGCATTATCCTCATCATCAATTTCTATGTTCTGCACTTCCTCCTTTTTCTTCTTTTTATTCACGCTATTTTGTCCATCATGTTTGACCCGGGTGACCAAGGGACTTACAATGATGTCGGGGTTGGAGAGTTCTACATCCTCAATTGGTACAAGGAAATCTTTAGGCCATTCTTTGGTGATCTCCTCCATATCTTCGTTGGTCAAATTATAATAGGACTGCAATTCCTCCTTACTCTCATCCCTACTCATTGTGATGTAGATAATGTGTCGATCTACGTGGAACTTTGCTAGAAGTTTGTACTGGTGCAACATATTCGGTGTCATGCATGGAAATGATTCAATAACACTCTTCAACTATTGGTAGTAAGCATGGAAGACAATGTTCGACTTCCACTACTTCAACATATCATTTGTATACCACAAGGTGGATAACCTTGGGACCAATGACTCTGATGGCTCAACTTCTGGAAATGCCACTTCTTCTGGCATCTGCCAAGTGACAAATGAGATCAGTACCAATAATCAACTGAAATTGAATTCATAGCCCTGATTCTGTGCTTCACGACAGTCCTTCTCCAACTTGTTGATGAGGTAACTCGCCAAGTTCATTTGCATCCCCTCCATGCACTTCTTGCAAGGTATACTACAAATTCAGTGACCTGCATGGGAGAGTTCTTTTTGATGAGCTTGCTAGCTATAATATGACAAGCTAGGTGCAGTGCACCATCCTAGATGGAGGCTATCTTGTAGCCTTGCTTTCCCTTCTCTACATCTCCATAATCCTCCTTTATGCATTGTGCCAGGGAGAGATCTGAAGTCTTCCTTGGGTAGAAATGTTGAGAGTCTTGTCCCTGCATGCTCAGTCCTATGATGAGGTGGATCAGTGCCGGATCCAAAGTGACATGCCTATTGAGACATAGATATCCTCCATGATAGCACGAAAGGAGAATTTTAACACAGGCGTTAACCGCCTGATGTCGGCCAAAGTGAGAGATCTTCATTACATTCATGATTGTTGATTACGTGAGCTCCTTAATCCACAACTGGGAGACTATGTGTAGATTCTTTCCAGTTGTCTTCATCAAATAACTATGTGGCATGAGCATCGCGTAGTTCTTCCTGTCTCAGAGGTTAAATTCATTGTTCTTCAGAGATGGGATGTGTCCTAACTAGGGTCCAACTATGCGTATCCCCTTTGGGATGTACGCAACGATCAACATGTAGTCAAATTCACATGAGATACTGTCGTGGTTAACCACGCCAGCCAATGGTGGTATATAATATGGCAAGAGTGATGGGATCTGCTTTGCATTAGCTAGATCATCATGGTGCTTGCTTCACTTCTCAGTAGTACGGCTGGAACGAAATCCAGTCAACGGGGATGCTTGAAATCCTCTAGTCGACGATGCCTATATCCCTACAGACATAACTCTCTCATCCATGAGATCCACAAGAATCTCCTCCATAGACTTCTCTAATGCACTATGTTCGCCCGACATTCACACTTGTAATCAAATAGATCGGGTAGGTGAGTGGAAAAGCAAGGTAATCAAATGGTTGGTGAGTTCTAGAAATCAAAGCGTGATTTGCAATCGATTCTTTTTTATGTCGGATAATCACAGGTGGAAAAAAGTGGTCCCGACGCAACGCTCGACAAGTTAAATATTAAGCGTCGTAACAGATTCCTCCAATGGGTAGGTATGTGTCAATCAATGCGAATCTATCCATTATGGTGTGGTCCCAATAGTCCAACGATGGTCTTTCTGCCAATAGCTTTGTTTCTAGTCATTCTTGAGTGTTATTATAATGGTTGGGGTGCCTCAAATGGTCATATAGCTTTTCCATGGCGAAGTCCCATTTTCCATGGTTCTGCTATTCTGACAAGGTTCCTTTCTACATATCTTCCTCTTGCGAAGTCTATTGTGGAGCCTCCTATAGTTTTTCTAGCTTGGATATCTTCTTACTATGTTTCCTTACCTTCTTTCCTATGATCTATGTCTCTGGAATCCTCTTTACATTCTTATTCTTATCTTTGCATAGCATAGTGACTTCGCACTGCTGATGTTCTTTGAAAGGGTTCAAAGGTAATACCTCTTTGTGTACTAGCTCCTGGGTGGACATACTTTCTTCTTGCATGGATAGGTCCTTCAAACCTTCTTGCATTATTTCAAATTTGACAGCTAATTCTCTTTTCCTCTGTTGCTTCAACTTCTCCTCTTGTTATTCTATTAGTCGCTCTATTTTTCTGGTTATGAGGTCCCTTAGTTCTTTCTTTTTTTCTTATGTGGCTTCCTCTTCTACTTTCCTTTTGATATGATCCTTCTCAGTCCAATTCTTTCCTAGCAAAAGTGGAAAAGGGGAACTTTTATCAATAAACTTAATGACTTCAAAATATTCTTCAGTCGATGTTTCATGTGCAATCATAGGTATGTTAGTAACTCTTCCACATAGGGTTATCATCTTTTCTTTAAACAAGCCTATCCTTCCCAATGAAGGTATCATATCAGGCTTTCCCAAAATTTCCCAAGTTCTTTCTGGCATAATTTTCATATGTGTTTCTTCATCCAATACACAGTATATGTCGAAGTCTTCTATTCTTGTGAATATGCATTGTTTTTCTTTCAATATCTCTAACAAACTGACATCCTTGTGGTCATCCATTGCTTCTTTCAATTGTACTAACATAGTCTGAGATTTCTCTGATCCTTTATCTTTCTCATTTTCTAACATATCCTTAGTCTCTTGACTTTGTTTATAGTTTTCTTGTCTCATGTTCATATTTTCAATTTTAGCAATTATTCTTGGGCAATACTCAACCTCATGACCAATAACTTTACAACAAAGACAAATAAGACCTGTACTAGGGAATTCATTAGCAAGATGTCATGATCTTCTATAGTTATAACACAATTTATTCCTCTCTTTCTTTTAAATGAGCCCCATCCTTTCCTGTACTGTGCACTGGGATCACAGTGTTGGATCCGCAATCTGCAAAAAATCTTTCTAGGTTCATGTATCCACTTATTAGTCAAAAAATTCTTTCTATGTATAGGAATAACATATTTTTCTCTATTTATATCAAATTTATTTAGATCAATTCTTTCTTCTAACTGTGCCCTAACATTCAGGCTAGGAAAAAATCTATCAAACATACCTAGATTCATACTTTCGAAGAATTTTTTTTCAATTATCTTACCTTTATCAGAGAAAAAAGCTTTAAGATCTTACTTCTTTTCTTCAGATTCAATTTCTTTCTTAGCACAAAGCTTCGCAAGTCAAGTAGAATATTGCGCACTACAAAAACATATCTATGCACATAACTTTCTATTTTCTTCATTTCCCAACAATCACAATTTCAGGTCCCGACAACAAAACCATTTGTTGGCATAGGGGTAGACCCAAGTTTCAACGCTCAACAGTGCACCAAAGCAACCCTAACTATCATCCCTTTTGGGAACACCTACGAAGCATATGAAGTCTCACCCGAGGTAGAGACAGGGGGGGTTGCATGACTCATGTGTCTACAACCAAGCTAGGACACAGATCTATGATTATGATACTTAACAAAGCACTTAAACAACAATATGCATTAGTTTCTTGAATCTTATTTACATCACTAATTAAACCCTTATTACAGATCAGTGCAGTAACCATAAAGATCAAGTATTTCCATTCACTTATCTCATAGCATCAGCTTGGATCTAGAATTCATTTATATTTAATACCATCAAGCACTAATAAATGAGATCAAATGTATTCATCATACATTATAACAACATCACTAATTAGATAAACAAATAAACAACATCTCACAAAGCACATCAAGACACATGATATACGTGGTTCACCCCAATGTGGGGCTATGTCCACAAACTTCTTCTCCTTCTTTATTAGTCTTCAATCTTCTTACATTCTACTGCTCATGTGCACAAATCCACAKATCCAAACTCCGTAGAGGACAGGAGATATGTGTGTTGTGCACCAGGTCCTCCTTCCCAAAATTAGGTTAAGGCACAAAGCCAACTCCTTACTAGCACAGAGCCTTACTAACATGTCATTCACATAGCCAATCAACCAAATATCTTACATCGCTTGCATTAAGCTTCTACTACTTTCTACATTACATTCCTTCCTATATATACTTTTACAAAAAGGCCTAAGCATGGGTAAACCCCATGGGTCGACATCCCATAACCCATTACATAAACCCTAGTAAACCCTTTGCTCAGTCCACAAGTCCGCAAAACAAGAGATAGCCCGTGATCTCAGCTCCGCCAGGGTGCTCCATCTTCGACCAGCCTGTCGAAGTCCCAAAAGTGGTCAAACACGACCAATGCTTCCTCAAAAATTGGTCAAGGGCCAACAAGTAGAGAATAATTTATTGGAGTCATTTAATCTTGGAGAAAACCTCCATCAATCCAACAGAGAAACACCAAAGTCAATGTTGACTCAATGGCTTCTACTTCAAATAAAGGGAGGTAGTTTTATCAAATATTAGACGCGTGGATCCAATAAATTGTTCTCGAAACCAAGAGGAGCTCATTCAGGTATGTTCTTAAACACTTGTAAAAATGCATCTTAGAGTAAATAATGTGCTACAAATATGAGTTGTATTGATTTTTTAGATATTTATGGAGGTTGAATGATTTTGGCAGGTACTTTAAGATCTTTCTTCATCGATTGAGGGAAGCTCAAAACTAACAGAGGGTCATACAGATAAGAGAAACATGTGGGGTCAACCATTCCAACTGTACTATCGACCAGTTCATCAGATCAGGTGTGATTGCTCCTTTAAGCATAGTTTATATAGTCATACATTTTAGTTATGTTTAATGTTTTATTATTTTTTATAGCCATCAATTCTAGTTATGTTTAATGTTTTATGAATTTTTATGTTTTATTGCTAAATTGAAAAATCACCATTTAGGTATGTATAATCTTTTGATTATGTCATCTAGATATTATGGATATATCAGTGTAGGTTTATGGTTAACCAATGGATAATTCTAACATGAATGTATGGATAAATTATAACATGAATGTATAGCTCTAAACATGCCATAAAAAATGGTTGTTTCTTTTTATCAGTTTCATGCCTTTTTAGCCTCTTAGAAGGGTTTTTAGAAGAGCCCTCTATGACTTCCCCTTCCTTTATGTCTTCTTCTTGAGTTTTAACTTGCATTTTTCATATGTAATTTCACAACGAAAACTAGGTATTGACTTATTGGTACCCTAACATGAGTCCCCTTAGTAATTTATGGGATTCCTCAATTTTTTTCTACAATCCATGACCAAACTAAATATTGGTTCCATCGCTTGACCATCCCTCTATCTCGATCCTTTAGTTCCTTGGATCTTAGAACTATTGAAATTTTTCCCTAAACATTTCATCCAACTTACACTTCAACCATTCAAACAAGCCAAGAACAAATCCTAAGAAAATAAACAAGCCAAGAACATGTCCTTAATTCAATGTTGAGTTTGAGCAGTTCCACCACTTTCCATTGATTAACAACAGGCCTGGTGTGATTATTTGTATATGGGGAAGGTTTCCATATTTGATAGAATGTAATTTATTAGCTAGACATTGCTCAATAATGTATTTACATGAGATAGGGTACTATTTGAAAAATCTATATGACTCCTTATGATGCGGTGCATTCATTATTAAAAAAATCATAGAGTTTGTTTTTTTTCGAGACATTGGGCATGTGAATGAATTGATAATTTACTAATTAAATAATTTTTTAATTCATTTTCCTCCTATTCCAAGGTCACAAAGGTCCTTACATGTGTTCTAAATCACCTTTATTTTGATTTTGAGTTAGCAAAAGTCATGGCTAAAACTTAACTTAGTGCTTATTAGGTACCCAAATTCTTATAGAATTCACATAGAATGTTATCAAGCCCCAATAGATATTTGTCATCATCCATTTCCATCAAATTAGATGTATTTCCATCCAAATTTTTTCCTAATTACACATCCTCTCATTCTCAATTTATAGGTTACATGGTATAACATTGAGGCACGTAGGCATGAACATTTTATGCTCTTCACTCATACTTTATTCTCTCTCCCCCCTTCTTCACTCTCTCTCTATATCTATTTACCCCCCTTTGTATATTACATATCTCTACATCCCTTATTTTTCTCTCCCTCCCCCCCTACCCCTCTTTCTCTTTCTCCTTCTTTCCCTCTCTCTCTTTATCTTTCTCTACCTCCCTATCTCTCTTTACCTCCTCCCTCTCCCTCTCTTTCTCCCCCTATAGCCCTTGAACCCCAAACAGAGGGGGGATATCCGACACAACAATGGAAATGGAGAGAATAAATATGAAAAATGAGGTGCATGTTATTGTTTCCATTAAAAATTAAAATTACAACGCTTGTTGGATCTCTCCCTCCCTCCCCTTCTCTCCCTCTCCCCTTATTACACATCTACGTCACCTCATCAAAATAAAATATCATAATAATCATAAGTAATTCCTATCCTCCCAAAATTTTTACCATGATTTGACTACATCCACACCTCCAAAAGGGCATATGTCCCTTTCATTCAATCCATCATTGTCTAATCACTATTTATTTGTCACCCATTCACTCTCAATGATGGAGAGAGTGAATGGGAAACAAAGAAATAGTCACAAGATAATGATGGATTCAATGAAATGGACATATGACCATTTGGAGGTGTGGATGTAGTCAAATCATGGTACAATTTTTGGTGAAATAATGTTACAAAGTTCTGGATCCAACTCAAAATCACATATTTTGAAGAGGTACGAATTTTTAAATTTAATTATAATTTTCTAGTCATTTTTCAACATGAAGTATATTTGTTTGAGAGAAACACTTTAGATCAATCCTTCCTCTATTATCTTTCCATAGAAAGAAAAATTAATATATTCCATCACCCTTATGGATTGAGTTAATATAGGGTTAAGGATTGAGTATAAGTTATGCCTAGGATTTGATGGAGCTAGGAGAGTCTATGTCATGGTCTACATAAAATCTAGGTCAATGTATAAATCTATATCTACCTCTATGTGGTGGTCTAGGTCATGGTCTATGTCAAGCTATGAGTCTGGTGACAAGATATTTGGAGGAATGGAACCTATTGAAATGAACATTATGACCATTTGGAGACTTAGATATTATGAGATTGCAGAGCACCCAAATTGAAAGGACGGTTTGGAGGTGGAGAGATAGAGATATTGCAATGAACCGTTTGGAGGCCCAAAAATCATGAGATTGTAGTACACCTGAGTTGAAATGACCGTATCAAATGGTCATTTCAACTCGGGTGTACTACAATATCATGATGTTTGGGCCTCCAAACAGTTCATTGCATTCTCGATATCTCTCTGCCTCCAAACGGTCCTCCTTTACGCAATGATACAATTTTTCTCCTTTGGTACAAGATGGAAGCTAAGTAGTATGTCTATCTATATCAATTAGAATAACATGGTTGTAGAATCTCCTCTCTTTAGTGCAAGACTCAATATAAACATGATAAACTAGATGACAACTTAGGTCAAAGGGAGTGAGTTTTTTGGTTATGATGGGGTTGCAAAAATTAGAGCTTCCACCGAAACAATATTGAGCTAAAAAACACTTTCCTTAACATCCTTCTTGTATAAAAAGGTATCAATATGTATTGAATTAGTTAATGAGAAGTGTGAACCAGTATTTAGTAAAATATCTTTGGGGAAACCCAAAGTTGATTAGATCCTTCATTGGGAACTTTAGGCATCTTCTCACTTATTTTTGGGAAGAAAATGTCATCCAAATGGTAGGTTCCTAAGGTATCATCTTTGCTCAGTTCTTGGATTGATCCTTGGATATGTTCCTTGGTGGTTGATATAAGTCCCTAGATGTGTCGAAGGCCCCTGGATGTGTTCTAGGGAATCCTTGATTAGTGATTGGATTGATCCTTGGATGTGTTCCTTGGTGGTTAATATAAGACCCTAGATGTGTTCTAGGGCCTTTGGATGTGTTCCAGGGAACCCTTTCCTAATGCATGGGTTGATACTTGGTATTTTACCTTGGTGGATAAGACCCTATATGTGTTCTAGGGCCCCTAGATGTGTTCTGGGGAAACCTGGTCTTTGACCAGGTAGATCTTCGTGTAATACCAAGATGTGTTGATTTGTGATCCTCTTCCTCTCTCTCGGGATGGTCCATGATACCTAAGAGTGCCTATTAAGATGGACATGACCACATTGTTGATGGACCCCCTTATGCAGTGATGATAAATTTTATAGGTCATTATGAGACTCATGTGGACATGTTTTTCCATTATGGACCCCCCTTGACCTTTTCTTAAAAGGTAACCCCTTGTTGTTTTATGTGATTAGGGTTTTATATGTGTTTAGGGTTTTTACAATTAATATTAATATTAATTGACATTTTAATTGATATTTGTATTAATTAAATGTCAATATTTAATTATAATTTTAAATTTGCCTAACCCCTCTCCCTAACTATAAATAAAACCCTACCTACTAGCATTCTATTACACTCACACTCACTCACTCCTCACTCTCCTATTTTATGCAGCTACCTCAGTTGTACTCTCTTGATGATGGTGCGGCCTCCTTTTTGGACTATCTTTTTAGATCTATGTTTTGTTTTGTTGGTGCGGCCTCTCCATTTGATGTAAGAGTTTTAGATATGAGTTTTGTTTGTTCATGTGGCCTCTCTATTTGATGTAATATTTTTAGATCTGAGTTTTGTTGGTGCAACCTCTCAATTTGATGTAACAATTTCAGTTCTGATTTTGTTGGTGTAGCCTCCCCATTTGGTGTAACAGTTTCATATATGAGTTTTGTTTGATGCATTTGTCTTGTGATGGTTTATACCTTGCAAAAACTGATCATAGTCCTTATGACAGAGATCAAACACTATAGGTTTGATCCATGAACCTAAAACTATTTCTGAGCATATTATAAAGGCTTTCATCCACACATGTGACAAGTACATATTTCTTAGATCAGAAGGTAAGCTTCAGGTTTGTATTTTCACTTAGAAATTTTATTTATACTCAAAATTTAATTTAGATCTGTTTATTTATTTTCTCATATATGTTGATCTTGTGAACATAAAAATAAAAAGGCATTATTTGTTTCTATTTTTTTCTAATTCTAACAATTTTCCTATGATTTTGACCAAGGGAACACTACTCTAGGAAGCCTCCTCACACATTCTTGTGACCATTCTTATTTCTATTCTTATCCTATACCAAACATCACAAAACAACACAATTCCTATAATCATACTAAGCTCTCTGTTACTAAGCTCTTGTTATGTAAACTACATGATATGGGACTCAAAACATAACTCGTATCTACATCTTATCGAACTCACTATGAAGCTTCTATATGATTAGAGTGGTATCATTATTAGGAAGATACAATATGAATATTAATACTAACTGGATTATTACCTGTATTATATCAATCTTATTAAGGCAATGACATCAATGAATATGGGAAAGGTGATTTCCTTGTTTTTCTAATAAGATGTCATTACTCTTGAAATTAATGTAGCTACAAGAGCCATTCTCCAAAGTATGGAAAGGACCTTAGTTGTAGACTAGGGCCGCCCAACGTACTCCTGGGTTTCTTGGTACGAGACCAAGCAGTGAGAGCCATGGAAAAAGACCCTTATAAGGGCCCCCAGTAGATGAATGGGTTTATTGGTATAGAACCAAGAAGAAAGACCCTTATGAGGGCCCCTAGTAGATGACTGGGGTTTTTGGTCTAGAACCAAGCAGAAAGACCCTTGTGAGGGCCCCCAATAGATGAATGGGGTTCTTGGTATAGAACCAAGCAGAAAGACCCTTGTGAGGGCCCCAAGTAGCTAACTAGGGTTGTTGTTCTTGGACCAAGAAGTAAGTCCCTAGATGTGTCTAGGGTCCCTGGATGTGTTCCATGGAATCCTTTCTCAATTCTTGGATTGATCATTGGATATGTTCCTTGGTGGTTGAGATAAGTCCTTAGATGTGTCTAGGGCACCTGGACGTGTTTGAGGGAACCCCTTATTAAATCAAGGGTTGATCCTTGGTCTTGTACCTTGGTGGATAAGACCCTGGATGTGTTCTAGGGCCCCCTGATGTGTTCTGGGGAAACCTGGTTCTTGATCAAGTAGATATTGGTGTAATACCAAGATGTGTTGATGTGTGATCCTGTTCCTCTCTCATGGNGGGAACCCCTTATTAAATCAAGGGTTGATCCTTGGTCTTGTACCTTGGTGGATAAGACCCTGGATGTGTTCTAGGGCCCCCATCTGGGGAAACCTGGTTCTTGATCAAGTAGATATTGGTGTAATACCAAGATGTGTTGATGTGTGATCCTCTTCCTCTCTCATGGGATTTATCTAGGAGTGTCTATGAAGATGGACCTTATCACATTTTTGATGTACCCCCTTATGCAGTTACAATAAAGTTTATAGGTCACTATGAGACTCATGTGGACATGTTTTTCCATTATGTAATTCCCCTTGTCTTTGTCTTAAAAGGTAACCCCCTATTGTGTTGCTTTCACTCATGTTTTATTTGATTGGGATCTTATTTTATGTGATGGGGATTTTATTTATGTAATTAAGTTTTGAATTAAATATTAATTCCCCCGGTAGATGACTGAGGTTCTTGGTCTAGAACCAAGAAGAAAGACTCTTGTGAGGCCCCCCAGTATATGGTTCGGGTTCTTGGTCTAGAACTAGGTAGAAAGACCCTTGTGAGGGCCCCAGTAGTGGGCTGGGGTTCTTGGTCTTGGACCAAGAAGTAAGTCCCTAGATGTGTTTAGGGCCCCTAGATTTGTTCTAGGGATCCTTGCTCAGTGCTTGGATTGATCCTTGGATATGTTCCTTAGTGGTTGATTTAAGTACCTAGATGTGTCTAGGGACCCTGGACCTATTCCAAGGAACCCTTGCTTAATGCATGGGTTGATCCTTGGTCTTGTACCTTGGTGTATAAGACCCTAGATGTGTTCTAGGGACCCCATATGTGTTATGGGGCAACCTGGTTCTTGATCAGGTAGATCTTGGTGTAATACAAAGATGTGTTGATGTGTGATCATCTTCCTCTCTCCTGGGATGTATTTAGGAGTGTCTATGAAGATGGACATGAACACATTGTTTATGTACCCCCTTATGTAGTGATGATAAAGTTTATAGGTCACTATGAGACTCATGTGGGCATGTTTTTCCATTATGTAATTCCCCTTGTCTTTGTCTTAAAAGGTAACCCCTTGTTGTTTTTCTTTCACTCTTGTTCTATGTGACGATGATCTTGTTGTATGTTATGGGGATTGTATTTATGTAATTAGGGTTTTAATTAAATACTAATTGAAATATTAATTAATATTTATATTAATTAAATGTAAATAATTAAATATAATTCTAATTACCCTAAATTCTCTCCCTAACTATAAATTAGACCCTACCCTTTGTATTTTGATACTTACACTCACTCTCTCATATCCCTACTTTTTTCGGCTACCTCAGTGACACTTCTCCCTCTTTTGGTACAACCTCTTTTTGTCTATTAGTTTTAGTTCTGAGCTTTGTGTTGGCTGGAAGTTCTTCCCTTAAGGTTATGTTGAAGGTTGATGGATATATTTACCACTACTAAACTGTGAGGTGCCTCTCTTGCTGCCAGATCTGTCTCC
>JASDQU010214809.1:8262-18362 GCA_032191745.1 Picea mariana | reverse complement strand
TGAAAACAATTCTCAGAAAAAGTCAAGGTTTTGATGAGCATAAGGGTGACAAAGAAAAAGAATCAATGTGTATAAAAATTCAAAGGATTCAAAGGGATAGAAACCTAAGAAGAACTAGATGGTCCTACCTAGTGGAGTAACCAATTTACTATGGTGATAATTCTCCCCCGACAGGTAGGTTGAGTTCCCCTCACTTGGGTTTTCTATAAGTGAGACATCCTCTAACAAATGGAAACTAACATCCTCCTAAATAAATATTTGATTTCCTTGCAGGAGGGTAGAGAGAGAAGGATAAAAGGTATGTGCACCTAATTTTTGATGTTTTTCCTTACTTCTCCAATCCAAGTTGCTCCCTCGCAAAGTCAAATCTACAAGAATAGAGAAACCTTCTCCTACTACTATCTATGATTAGGTAATAGAAACCCTACCAATTCATAACTTACACCAAGTAATAAAATAGACAAGAAATGAACAAGAAATTATAAGAGAAATAGGCCAAGTTCTTATATTCAATGAAAAGAAATAAGTTTACAGCCTAATGATGTTGCAATCCTCCAAGCTTCTTTCTTATGCCCTTGAACATGAACCCAACTCAAATTCTTCACATAAGTAAATATTTGACACTGCTTAACAATATCATAAATTTGGTATGCTTATTTTCCATCACCCCTCACTCTGAAATGACCTGGTTATATAGATGACGAAAGGTCTAACCACTTAGTATAAGTTAGGGACTTAGTTGAGAAAACAATGGATCTTGGTAAGGGATGAGTTATACTCATGGTTATTATTTCTCCCAAGATAGGATAGAAAGAGGCTCGAATCATATCTTGATGCAAATAGGAAAAAAATATAAGAACCATTCAAAAAATCCTTGAAATATTGCCCCTAGATTCATGGGATTTGATTAAATTTGCATGGTATATCCTCTATAAGGGAAGACATAGAGACCAGGTTTTCCCCCTAACATTGTGTCAAGGGGATGGTTTCTCCCCCAGAGGCCAAATGAGGGAGACCATGGTCAAATGAAGTCGGTACTGAGTGAAAAATGCCAAATTATTAGGTTTCAAAGGTGCCCTCTTCTTCTTCATTCTCAAATGGATGTAATGGATCATTCATGCATGGTGTTGAGGTGGAAAAACTTAGGAAAGTGTGGAAAATAAGGTACGGCACTTAGTAGAATGGACCATGGAATTTGCGACACTTGAGACACCAAGCAGGGTGAAGTGTGACACTTAACAAAGGGGGACAAAGTGGTGTATAACAATCAAGCAGGGGACATTAAGGTATTCTCACTGTCAATAGAAAGGTATCCTACCACTGATGACTGCAATCCCCAAGGTACCAAACATATATATATATATATATATATATATATATATATATATATATATATATATATATATATATCCCTCTCCGAGAGAAATATGTTTTGAAGTCGATGGGAGGGAATTCGCTAGAAGGAAGGCATTAATACATCCTCCATCATCTAAGATGAGGGGTGGTGGAAGGAAAAATATTTTGAAGAGACCGGATGAAGAAACTGATACTTGTGATGATGACACTTGACCTGTTAAGGATGACTTGCAAGGTCAAAGGCTAACTGCAGAATGGCCGACATAGGTTGAAAAATTTCCCTTGAACATAAGCACGACACATCATGTGAATTGGGTAGCATGACTATAAAATGGGATACATTTGTGACACAGGAGGCATCAACAAATGCTCCATATAATTGGAAGAATAACCAACTAGGAGAGAAAAAATTAAAACCGAGAAAATTTCTCCTAAATCCGTATTAAGCCAAAAATGATGAGATACTAACTCAATATTGTGCTTTTTTCAAGGGAGACAAGACTGCTTCTAGTAAAAGAGATAGATTTTTTCCCATTCTTTTTTGTTTTTTGATTTTTTTTGTCTTTTTCATGTTATAGAAGCCTAAAAAGGAATAAAAGAATGTTGTTGTACAGTGGAGTAAATGAGTGTCGTGGGCAAGCAAACTAGTTCTAGAGTGCAAGGAACATACATATGATCAATGCAAGGAAGCATGTATAGGATAAGGACACTCGGGGGATTTTCCCTCTGTTGGAGCTGCCCTTCTCTAAATAGGTGAAATGTTATACTTAAGCCCCAAAAGATGGATTTTGGGACTTCGTTTATTTCATGATTCTACCCACTAAAGCCACCATCCCGACACGCGAAATGGTGAAAAATTTTTTAGTTATAATCACCATTATTGAAGGACTAAGTAGGGATTATCATCTTTCATTGCCTCGTACTCTCACTCTCGGGAGTTACACGTTGAATGTTTCTAAAACCTCCGACTTGCGAAGTCGCAAAGTTGTGTTAAAGTTACCCAGGTTAATATGAAGAGTAAATCACTTTATACCTTAGTTAATCACTATCGTGATTTTGCGACTCAACGATTGCTTCCCCAAAGGGTAGCACCTTTGTAAATACGATCCATGAAGTCATGATATTCATTAATTAAGCATGGATTAATTAAAGTCTTAAGTCGAATCATAGAAAATCAACTAAATTGCACCATCATGATTTCGGGTTTTTAGGGTCCAACGGCTAGGAGTGGAATCACCCGATACGACGAACGCCGAAAAAGGGATTAGCGACTAAAGCGCACTTAATTAAAAGAACTAAAATAGATTAATTAATGCCTTAAATAACCTTTAACAGACACAGTTTACGGATGAAGTCTTGAATGTTTCTGCGTTTTTCCATGTCACAAATCATCAAGCATTTATGGCATTTATTTGAATTTCAGTGAGGTGATGGATAACAAGATCTCGTTTTACTTCTAAATATTTCTATTAAACGATTTGACCATTCTATCAACAAGGATTCGCACATGCTTAAATGATAAAGACAGAGGGTTTCCTTTCATTATTTCAGTTTTCATTTCTATTGCGCGCAGAGTCATTTCACCAAGATAACTTATGTCTATGTTTTCAATATTTCCGATAGGGGATCTAGTTGCAAGTTTCTCTATCATGGCTCCACAGAAAGTGCCCAAGGCAGCTGCTGAGAGTTCAAGTCAGGGTTCAGACATTGTTTCTAATACCTCACCCCAAAGTATTAATTCTGTCAAGACATGGATGCACGTTTCCATCATTTTGCAATTCGAGTTAATAAACTATTCATATGATTCCAACGATAACGAGATAGATGACTTGTCAACCAAATACAAAATCATCACTCAAGAAAATATTCACAAAATAGTGGCAAGGCCACAACTTCTTCCCTATTATGATATGGTCAGGTGGGTGCTGGACCATGTGGACATCCTATCTAGGACGATTATCAACAAACAGAGGGTGACAATTGGGACTTTCAAACCGGAGCATTTACAAGCAATGTATAAATTGTCACCCACACCGAACCTTACTCACAATGCCAAATTACTAGAGGGTTTTAAGAAGAAAGAATGTGAGCAGTATCGAAAAAATTTATCCGATCTGATCAAAGATTGGATTTCGCACCCCGCGAAATTCAGGGCTGATACTCATGGAATGTATTCAATCTCCTCCTTAGAGTCGCCATTCAAGTATATAGCGGTGATGGCCTATAGGATGTATGGGAAGGAGGACACTTCTCACTTTTTCCTCCCATGGGTACCACTTATTCATATATTTGTTGAGGGTTTCTCCTTCGACTGGGCCAAATTGTTTTCTGATAGTCTGACGAGTCGAATCACCAAATATCGAGCGCAGAGGGTGAGTAGGAAAGAGGCTTCATTCTTTATGTATGATTACATCATGGATGTTATTTGCTTCATGAAACCTTTCCCACTAATGAACTGGAGATGGGCTCCATCTAATACAGAACCTATTCATGTCTACCACTCAAAACTTTGGGAGGATAAAGCCAAATAATTCATCTACGAGATAGTCAACGGGGTAATGGTACCAATGCATGTCTCCATTTTCGGCCATCCTCCTCCCAGGATTTCGGATAACATCACGGCCAACCTAAGTAGCGTGGAAGATTGGTATATAGAAGCAGAATTTTCATACATCAAGGTCTTTGGCACCTTTGTTCCCCCATATTCTCTACCATTATTCTTGCTAGATAAGCTATTATGTCGCGAGATCTCCAGATAGACTATGCTCGGCGGAATAAGAAAAGAGCTCAAAGGAGTATCGCAAAAGGTATGGCTGCCCTTTCCCATTCACAATGGTGCATATTCTTTATTAGACTTTGGCCATGCCAGAGCCAAGGTTATGGCCTTAGAAGAAATGAAATTGGTGGACATTGATTTTAAGAAGCACGACCCAAATAAGGTTGTGAGTAATCACCTGGCAAGTTGTGGCATGAAGAAGTATGAACACGACGATTCGCCTCATGATGAAATCTTCCAGGGTGCGAGGTCCTACTCTGAATTCCTAAGTCATATTCAAGCCCGGCTGCCCGGAGATATGGTCGATTTCCTTAGATTCCAGGAGCACCGGTGGAGCTGTCTCCCCTAGGTTTTACAGGATGAAACCCCAAAGCTTCTGGTTACACAGCAAATGGAATCCAAAGGCTCAAAGGACTTGAGTCCTGGCAAGGAGGAGAACCAAGAGAAAACATGGGAGGCTAGGACCTTAGAACGAGGAGCCAAAATCCCCTATCAATAGGAAGGAAACCCAAAAAAGGGTACGTCTAGCAAGCAAGTCCAAAGTCAAGAAGAGATACCCTCGCAAGTGTTGGGTGACCCACTATCACTCATATCAAGAAATCCAGCCACAAATTCTATCCCCACACAATCATTTAAAGAAATTGGCAGCCCCATTGCTTCTATAACACCCTTACAGTTCACAAAGGGGAACCCTGATGCAGGATGGATTTTCAATGAAGAGCTAACGCCCATTTTTGTAGAAGAGTTACCTCCTAATGAATTTTTCTTTGATAAGAAAAGGAAGGACGTAGTGAAGCAAGAATCATATCAAAAAGCGGAAGCAGTGGCTAAAAGATTTAAAATCCTGACAGAAGGAAAGGTCGTAGAAGAGGAAGAATTGGCCAATGAGTTAGCAGGAACACTGGGGGTTTATGCTACAACTAACCAGTACTCAATTGGAACTTTGAAGGCCCAGTTGAAACAAAAGAACCTCTTGATCGGTAAGTTGGAAGATAAGGTGGCTACGACGAAAGAAAATTCCAGGGATGAGGTGAGAAAAAGCCTCAAGCAAGCCAGACTACCCGATCTGTAGGAGATCGAGAAACTTAGATCTGACCTTGAGTAGATGAACCAGTCCATGCAAATAAGCCAAACACAGGTAAGCCAGTAGGAGCAACAAATAATACAGTTACAATCGAAATTGGATGTTGCCAAAAAACAGATCTTAGATATAAAGATATTCCAATCCCAAGCCACCAAAATCCGACAGAAGCTATTAGCAGCTCAACAGGACTTGCTTGCTAAAGTGGGAACCATTCAAAATCACTTTCAGACGATAGATCAAGTGCTAGAAGATATCTCCTTGAGAGAAATATAATTTGGGGAAGCTCAAGTTGCTTTCCAGGACACTATTATAGCCACAACGAAAGTAGAGATGACCAGTAGCTCCAAATTATCCATCGCAGAACAAACCATAGGGAATATCTTACTAAAGGCTTGGGAACAAAATATATCAGAGAGAAAGGGGAGAGCTAAGGAGGTGAGAAATTCTTGCGAAGAAACATTCTCCTTGATAAATAAATGTTTTTTAGACCTTGATAAGGAAGGCAGTGCTGGGACATTGGGAAAAATCAATATAGCTTAAAACCTGCTAGATATCAAAGAAAATGTGGAAAAGGAGCAAGCTGAAATATCCCAGATAAGCTAGGTTGATATGGTCCAAGTGGACAAATGGCTAGTACAACCAAGTTTACAATTATGGTCTATCGTCACGGAAGACCGACAAGTGGGAAAAATATTGCCATAGTTGGCGAAGAGTTGTTACACCTTTGAGGCAAACAACTAAGTAGAGCCTTCCAGGTTGATAGCCCAGTTGGTTGAAAGGTGTGTCAATTGCATTGAGCAGATGAAAGGGTAGGATTCTAGTGTTAAATGACAACATATGTCACTATGTTCTATTTCTAGAGCCAAAGGAGCGAGAAAGGAAGGGGGTCTTCCCTTATGAAGGAAGACAAAGACGAGGGAATGAAACGCTTCAATCCTCCATTTGTAACTAACAAGTTTCTAGAACGTCTGTAATTCAAAATTTTTATAATTTGGTTTAAATATACATTTTGAAAAGAACAGAGGGGGCTTTTTCTTTTGAGGATTATAATAGAGAAAATTCTCCTTTTCCAAGATTAATATAGAGCAAATTGAAGACTCTGTATTCCATCAATATTGAGTTATGTGTTTTCCTCTGTTATTTCATACTTCATGTTATTTTTTATATATACATCTGTGATGAATGTTTTAACTACAATTTAGTACAAATTCTACTGTGGTGATCAGGTTTTAATTATCTAAGTTATTTACAGTTTTTCCTCTGTATCGGCTATTAGCGGGCATAAGACCTGTTAATTTATTAGATCTCTATATTTTATGTTTTATCAAGGTGTATCTTTTCTTTTCTTCTTTCGTTACAGCATGAGATTCCTCTAGAATTGATGCCCCACATTGTGGACAGCTCTATGTTTTCTTTCGTTTCACACTCGATTTTAGATTTTAACTCACTCACGGAAAAAAACCTTCGATTTTGTTAAACCTTTAATTGGCTTCACTGAATTTTCCTTATATAATCTAAAATTGAAATATCACTTTAAAACATCAGCCCCTTTTAAAGTTTTATCTCTCCATGACTGTACCGATTGTAAGACAGCCCAACATTGAATACAACTTATCGGATCAAACTAGCATCGCTTTGAATCTTTTCGATACTACACTTAAGACTGCCATCACCCGGGCAGAGCTTGAACGTTCATGGGCAGCCATTGAACAAGATATCAACATTCAAGAATATTTGGAAGCTAGACGAAGACAACTCAGAAATCAGCCATAGCTTCCTTTCTTGAAGTTGTCCTTTCCCTTTTTATCACTCACTCACTTAGGATGCCTAGACTCTATACTTTATAGCCTTGAGTATAGACTCTGGAACAACACCCTTCAGGGATAAGGTATTGAGTCGCAAGGGCATAAATTGCAAGGTTGGGAACTGATAGGAATGCATAGGCGATTGGTTCAACAATGTCATGCTAAAGATGATATTAGGCCTAAAAGCATAAGTAGTCAATATGCAGATGAATATATGACTCAAATTTAGGAAGAAAACTTCCCATAATGGTCATTTTCATAAGTTTAGTCTCCAAGGCCCGAAAATGAATAAAATCATACTAAGGAGAACTCTTCTTGTCATAGTGGATCCAAAGTATTCATTTTTCTTACATAGTCTGATCGGTATGAAAAAGGGTTAAACTTATACCAAAAGGATGTCTCATAAAAAAAAATAACAAGTGTGATGGAGACAATATCACTCAATGATCTTTTCATATTTAAGGAGTCTGAAAAGAGCTTAACTATGGAATCCCTCATCCTTTTTCGTAAATTTAGTCCCCTAAGCCTGAAAAAGTATAAAACACAAATTAGGATAACTCTTATAGCCCATATACTAGAGTATAACGTTTTCGTAAGTAGTATTTTCTAATCCCAAAAATGGGTAAAATTGTGTTGGATAGATGTTCCTTCAGATTCCTTTAACGAGTGTACAAGTAACAATGCCACTCAAAAAGATTTTCAATTTTAAGGAGTCTGAAAAGAGATTAAATATGGACTTTATAATGTTGTTGAGGAGAAGCATATAAGATAGGGGTCCCACATGAAATGGACAGTACGATAAAGAGTAAGAAGTATGAAGTTCAAATGCAAACTCATGGCGGGACTAACCAAGAACCCCAAGCCTAGAAACAAACTTGCAACATGAGCACCAGAATGAAAAAGGATTCTATACTAGTGCGCTCATGGAAGGTAGGATTCTACCATCAACCGAACGATGCTTTGAGCAGAGATAAAGGTTCCATTATCCGTTAATGGGGTTGACCCTAGTTTTAAATGGTAATGGCAACTGAAAATGAAATACTTTGAGTGAAATGCACCCTAACCTAAATGCTAGTTAAAATTACATTACCTTCCCAAAGTATTGTAAAAGACTCGGCCAATCGATGATAAAGTTCAAGGATGATTTAAGGGGATAAATTTCGCTCATGGGATAATTTTCCATGGTTTTTCCAAAAATGAGATTCGCTATTCTAAAAATGATTCACCCAAATTCTATAGGATAAAATTATTTTACCTTAAAAATCACCAAAAAATTATAAAAACTATATAAAATACTTATAAATTTGAATATTTTTACAAATATATCGCCAAACATTTATAGTTGACATATGAAGGATTAGTAATATTCACCGAGGTTTATACATTTTAAAATAAATTTCTATCCTTAAAATCATCCTTGATAAAGTTACCAAAGAAAATTCCAAAACATCCTAAGACCTGTGAAAACGATGAAAATACTACAACAATTTGATCAATAGTTGAAAATTTGGAGAAAAATAAGGAAACTTTAGGAAGTGGGTTTTCAAAATTTCAATTAATATTGATATATTTACCCTTTTACCATTCCATTTTACCATTTCACCCAAACAACTACCAAAGTGAACAAAACCCCTGGAGAGAAAATCTAGAAAAAGAGGACCTTCGAGCAACTCCACTACTTGCCACCTCAAACAAGTGTTCCACCCTAATATTGCATTTCAATCCATTATTCTTTCAAAGTATTTCAAAGTTCAAGCATAAAATTTTCTTTATATAATCTGACTCTACGGATCTGTGGGATTCCATAAGGAAACTCATGGATATCCGCAATTGGTGGAAACACTAGTCGCGGATATCCGCAATTGTTCCAAATAAAGGTCGCGGATTCCCAAAAAAAAATTAGAAACAAAAAGAAAAAACCATTTTTTTTTGGAAATTGATCAGGATGTCTATTATATAAAGAGAATGTGAACACAAAGAGGTGGATCAAGCAGTGTTTGACAATGACGATGAAAAATAAGCTCTGCATATTTTTGGTGTGTGCAAGTTTTCTCAAGTTGGCAGCATGAGAGCACTAAGGAGATTGTTGAATCTCCTAATTGACTACTGGAAGCTGGATGTCGAGGAATTCATTCTCGCTACAAAATATTTGACCATTATGGTTGAAGACATTTACTTCATTATCGACTTGACAAGGAGAGGGGAAGTGCTAAAATTCCAATCTCGAAGAGGAGGCCAGAGTATCAACGAGTAATGTGTTTCCAGCACTAAGAAAAGTGGCTCTCAAGTTCCAATCAAATAAATTAACAACTTGATTCTCCAAGCCATCTTATACACTCTTGTTCAGATCGTGGGATCCAACTTGTTCCATTTGGCATAATGGGTACAAGTGCACTATGGGGTTGAATTCCTATGCTCTAGTATGTATGACCGGAGCACTACTATTCTTAACAACATGAAAACACAATTTACAGATTGCAAGTTTAGGAAGGAGAATAATTTTTTCTTCAATAGTGTCCTATGCACATTCTTCTTAGCGCAGGTGCACATGATGAGCCTCCGAACACAAATATGAGGAGACTTACGACCATGTCCAACCATGGTCTGATGGAATAAGCTCATAGATCGCTTAGGAGGTTGACAATTATCAAATCCCTTTGATGATGACTTCTTTGGTTGGTGGGAGTGACAAACTCCCTTCATCGAGGACTACCCATATGCACACATCAATTTAACCAATGACCAGGATGTCATCATTTCTGTTGGAGACAAGGTATAGGATATAGGTAAATTTTATTTTTTGTTATTTAATTATTAATTTTGAAAATATAACTATTTATATATTTTTATGAGATCCAACATATTAACCAGTACCTTTCATTTATGCAAATAGAGAACCTGTGAGACCAGCTAATGTCCCATGCAATAGCCAACAAGGTAGAGAGGAGCCAGGACCGAGTGATAATGCAGCGAGGACCTTGAATAGTGTGGTCTGAAACTTTGAGGCCCTCATGCGCAATGTGCCTAAGGCTACCATTGGCAACCTCCTCATAGGCATGCAACAACATGTCGTGGGAGT
>JASDQU010214807.1:17619-39331 GCA_032191745.1 Picea mariana | reverse complement strand
CACCATCTATTTTCCTCATATATAGACATATTCCAAACTGGTTTTCCTCGGGGGGGTTTTATCCAGGGTCATGTTGACCAAAAATACCAGTGTACATTTTCATGTGTGTTAAGAGTGTAGAACTGCTTTATTTTCAACTATAAAGACCTCTAGGTGTGTTACATTATTTTAGTATGCATGTGCTAACCCTTGGTGACTAAAACTACATGCTACAGAACCTAAAATTGAGAATGTAACCGTAACAAATCAACAAGAAGTTATTGAACAGTTTGTTGTCCTAAAATAGCAGCAAACCATTGTTAGACAGTTGAAACTTAGAGCCAACTTGAGGTCAAAGACACACCTAGTTGGCCGCTTGATAGGACCTGGAAAATCTTCATGGTACAGAGCTGAGGTGACTGATTTTTGAGCAGTTTGGACAATGTTGACCGCCTCCCCAACTAGGGGGTCAACTCCATGTACCATGAAGAGATGCATCATCAGATGCTCATTTGATGAAGACTTTGGTTCTACAGGGCATTTTTGGCCCCAGCACTTCTTTTTGTAACTGGAATTTCCGCACCCCTGCGTGGGTCAATAATGTAATAGGTTTGCATGAGTCATAGTTAGGTCAGTTACCTTGGGATCGGTTCATTGGGAGAGTTCCTTTCACCAAGGGTTTTTTATCCTCAGATTATCAATTGGGCTTTTCAGCCTTATTGATTTCCCTTGAGGTCTTCCCTCAGACTTGCAATAATTCCGCCAAAGTGGTGAAGGGCGTTCTAATGGGCTTATCTTTTGGTAACTATTGTTAGGAAATGATGCAAATGACCATGCAAGACATCTTTAAAAGTTTCGCGGAATTTCGTCAAGTTAGTTTTTTTTAATTAATTAATTTTTAATTAAATCTCCCTAAGTTTGGAGGTTTAATTATTTAATTAATTAAATATTTTTGAGCAAAAATTGTAAAAATTAGGTCATTGGACTTTTGATAGGGGTATTTGTGCCTAAAAGAAATGGAATAGCACCCCCTACACCTTTGGACCAAGTTTCAACTCAGTCAGACAACCTTTGCTATGGGTTTGTCCACCCGGAGTGTCAGTCAGTCAAAAACAACAATTTTAATTGCTAAAGTCCAAACATAACAAAAATGTAAAAATTGTAATAATGAGTTAAAAGGATGTTGTGAAGGTGGATAAAGATTGAGAGAGGTTTCCTAAGCCTAAACCTACCCACCCAACTTGTTCTAACCTTTTCTAACGCCTTATTCCCTCACACTCACTCAACCCTCACGCCCTCCTAGGGAAAGTTATGCCCCCCTTGGTGGAGAAATGTTGTAACTTGGATCTAGAGGGGTGGTGGACCCCTTTCCCTAGTGGTTTACCTCCCTCTACCCTCCATGTCACCCTCTAGCCTAACTCCACCCCTTTCCCCTCATCTATTAACTCCCTTTCTTATCCCCAACCCCAAGAGGTGTGCCCTCCTTGAGGAGTTACGCCCCCCCTCTCGGGAAATTTCTAGAAAAAATATTTTTAAATATTTTGGGGCCCCCTCTCTCACTTGGCACGTTTCCCTAGCCTTCCACTACCCTCTTTGCTTGATCCCAACACTCCCTCACTCATCCACACCCTAGATCTACCTCACAAACCCTAGATGGTGCACCCTACCCTTGGGATCTCCTCTTATGCTTGGTGGTGGACACTTGGCATTAATCCAAGAGAGGTAGCTTTGTCTCTCCAAGTATAAATAGATCCCTCTCCTCACTTTTTCTTTACCATATCTTGAGCTATTGTTATGCTACTTGATTTTCCACTCTCTCTCTCTCTCTCTCTCTCTCTCTCTCTCTCCATTTTTCTTCCATTCTTTGGCTCTTAGGGTTTTGGAGCAAGTATTTCTCCAAAATCCCTTTCTTGAGTAATATAAAGGAGAAACTTTGGAAGATCATTGGAAGACAACAAGTATTTTTATTCTTGCTACATGTGAGGTAAACTTGTATGTGTTTGATTTGATTTATGCATAGCCTAGATCTTGGGTAAAGTATTTTATTTGAGTAGATCTAACAACGAGTATTCTTGTAGATCTATATATGTGAGTTGCTAGATAGGGTGCAAGTATTTCATCTTATTAGCACATTCAGCCATATTATCTTGGTATGCATAGATCTTGTTAAGTTTTTGAAGGTTTGGCTTCAAGGGTTTTATTGGGAATGCCTCAAAGAAGAGTCCTCCCTTAAAGCACACTAAAACTCATCTTTCTCATCTTCTTTTCTCATTCTTTCTTGCTGTCCTTTCATATATATTTCAGCTAGCTTAACATACTATATTGGTCATCTAAATCTACCTTTTCCATAAAATTTTATGTGTGAAAAATTTCTACCAAAACTAGAAATTTTTCTTCATCTTTGCTTGTTGTGTGTAGCATTTCCAGCAAGTATACCTGGCTGGTTTTTGCAGGTTCAGATCTGGTTGAGAGGGTTATGCTACCCCAAAAACATCCACACAACACTCCAAGACCCTTCTCTTCAAGTGGGTAACATTCTCAACCTTTCTCTTCACTTCTTCTAGCTTCTTGGGCATACTTTCTTTCACTTCTTGCTGATTTTTAGTTGCACATAGTGTGGGAGAAGGCTTGGTACGGCCTACCTCCCACGTGTGAGCTTGGGTAAGATCTAGCTTTGAGTTTTCTATCTCTAAATCATTCTCCTAAGCTAGGACGTGAGGTTAGTCAGCTTCTTGTAGTGGTTGCTTGCTTGCCTTACTTGCCTCTCTTTCTTTCCCCTCTTTCTTTCTTTATCTCTTTGTTTCCAAGTTATCTTCTAAGCTTATTAATTGCCTACACTTTGGGAGAGGAATACCCCAAATTGTGAGGCTAGGGTTTTAATGTGTTTTTTATCTATTCATGCTTTAATGGTTTAAATGCTCTAGATTTAGATCTCTACACACATTAATCTTTGAGATTAAGCCCTTGGGGTATAATCAATTTTTTTAGATCTAGTTGCTTGTTATATCTCTTTTAAAGATCTATCTCATTTACATGCTCTAATCCAACACACTAAATAGTTATTGCTTAGATGATTTAGTGAGTGATTTTCATTTCATGCTATCATATCTTTAAGGCCATTTGCCACCATACTTAAGTGAATGTGTTGTTGATAAGTTGATAGTGTAGGCATACATCTAAATCTCTCAAGCTTCCTTTCATACTTAGTGCTTTCTCTTAATGCTTTAAACAAACATAAGATAAGTGGTGTAAGCTTGAGCTTTCTCTTTTCTCTTTTGGCAAGTTGTCCTTGCCCTTGTGCTTTAGCTTTCTTCCATAGCAAGTTACTCATGTTAATGATCTAATGCATGGTGATAAACTAAACCGTTATTGAGCTCTCTTTAAATGATTTATATGTGTTAATGCTCTCCATTCTTATGCTTAAATAACACGCTTTCTTATCTCATAAAAGTTTCGGTTTTGTTCTAAAATCACCAATTTAAGGCATCATAAAGTCATTAAAACACACCTAAAAGTCTAACCAATTGATATACATACTTAATAAGGTACTTTAAATCACCATGTGCACCATCTAAAACGGGGATTGAGGAGGGCAACGGAAGGTGATTGGCCGGGGACGGTCTCACGGCGCGAAGAAGCATCATTTGCGTAAAAACTCAATTCTTTGGGTTGACCTCCAAAGCTAGGGTAGGCCTCGTTGCCATACTTCTTGAGCATCCATCAGCTATTTGGCAATCGGGGGAGGAGGTTTTTGGTGAAGCATCTAATAAGCAGTAATAAAATATTTTCAATCTTAAGAACCCTTAACTCACTAAGTAATTAAACCTTGAGCTTAATACTTGTAATTCAATCTTTCATCTAATAATACCTTGTGGGTTAAATAACTAAGTGTTGAGTACCGTAATCATTGTGGAATACTTGTGCCTTAACTTTTAAATCTTCTAAGTTTTCCTTTGACTTGTGAATGTTGATGTTGCCATTGAGGAGCGGTCCAATAGAGTAAGTGCTATTGGAGCATGCTTAGGCCTAATGTGTTGATGATGCTAATACCTTGATCTTCTTTAAATCCTGCACATTGAAATAACGTGGTTGGCTTGTTGTGTTGTATCATTTTGTATTTAGCATTCTTTATTGTAAGTACTTGTATCTAGTCTTGTGGTGAATAAGTATTCTTTTGTAATCTTTGTAATTACGTTGTAATGAAACACCCTTTAACTTTAGTTGACCCCTTGCCCAACCTTAGGCACTAGTCTTAGTTGACTTAGGAAAAGGGCTTGCTTAACATACTAATCTTGCATCTTGCATTGTTGCTTTTGCATCATAGGTTAGACTCCCCCTAAACCTTAACAAATTAAAATCAACTCCTAGAACTTAACTCTAAATCTTATCTAGAAACTAGGGTCTACCCCCCTTGGCTTCCCTAGGAGTGAGCCTAGACGGAAGAGGTTCCGGTCAAAGTGACAGTGTGGGCTGTGAACCTAGGCATTGTGCCTCCAAGGACACACTAAGTGAGCAAGAGTTGGCTCACATTTGCAAGTGTGTATAAGGATGGCAACAGGACAACATATGGGTTGGCAGTCATATACATCTTCTTGGCAGATTTTTGTGGACAGCCATTGATAGTTTTTAGTGGTTGTTAGTGGGCAGATTTTTGTAGAGAATAGTTGAGCAGTTGTGACAGTTTTTCATTAGTCTCTTTTCACACCTACGAGGTAGGAGTGAGGCTGATTTGACTCGACCTCTTTTCACACCTATATTGCTAGGAGTGAGGTCGGAGTTCGCTTGCCTCTTTTCACACCTGTGTTGACAGGAGTGAGGCAGTGTTCCTTTGTAGTTTGATCATCAGTTGGAGTGCAGTTTGGCAGACATGTCAACATCTCAGATGCGTGTTGAGGATAGGCTAGCTGGGGCTAGCAATTGGTTACCTTGTAAGGCAAGGATGGTCTTTGTCTTAAAGGACCTCGAACTATGGGACATAGTTGAGGCGGTTGTTCCATTCATTCCTGTTACTGCTCCCATCTTGGTGGCAGAGTTCATGAAGAGGAACAACAAGGCAAAGAGGACCATTTGTGATGCAGTACGAGATCATATTATTCCCCATTTGACTAGAAAGACTTATGCATATGAGATGTGGGCATCTCTATGCAAGTTGTATGAAATCTCTAATGAGAACTGGAAGTTGGTTCTTCATGATCGACTGAGGGGCATTCGCATGCTCGAGGATGAGTGGTTACTTCTGTCATTGGTAGATACACCCAGATTAGAGACGAGCTTGGAGTCGTCGAAGAGGTGGTGGATCCCAACTCTATGGTGAGGACAACTTTGAACAGCTTTACCAAACCATGGGGTCCATTCGTACACGACATTGTTGCCAGGGAGGTTATGCCTACATGGGAGAGGATGTGGGATGACTTCATCCAGGAGGAGACTAGACTAGTGGCAGAGGCTTCTAGACAGCAATAGCAGTAGCAATTAGTTTCGCGTGATAAGGACCTTGCTCTTTGGACAAAGGGCAAGAAGAAAACTGACCAGGAAGGTCGACAGGGTCCAAAGTTTGGGGTCCCACCACGGGGAGGAGAGAGCAGCACCAGTGGGCAGACGAAAGACATGAGCACAATGAGATGCTTTGCTTGTGGAGAGATGGGTCACTATGCAGGACAGTGTCCCAAGAAGAAGAAGAAGAAGCAGTAGGATGGGTCAGCAGCAATAGCAAAGGAGATAGAGTTCAATGAGAAGTTTGCGAGAGAGTGTGCATTCATGACTACTTTGTCCGTTATTACACCATCCATCATTAGATGGGGAGACAGAGTTGAGGAGGGCGCCACGGAGGCTTGAGCCTCACTTGGCTTCTAAGACGGGTAGATCATGTTCTAGATCCACTTCAGGTGGAAGCTACTTGGCGAGAGGCTAAGTTGAGGATCTTGGTGAGATGTTGAGATCCAAGTACTCTTGGTGAGATACCAAGAGGAGGAGACTCTTGGTGAGATGCCAAGAGAGAGACTCTTGGTGAGATGCCAAGAGCCAGAGATTCTTGGTGAGATGCCTAGAGGTAGAGATCCTTGGTGGGAGACCAAGGTGG
Source organism: Picea mariana (assembly GCA_032191745.1). Classification (NCBI taxonomy): domain Eukaryota; kingdom Viridiplantae; phylum Streptophyta; class Pinopsida; order Pinales; family Pinaceae; genus Picea; species Picea mariana. The sequence continues at coordinate 33,273 of JASDQU010214807.1, read as the reverse complement.
AGATCTTTGGTGTGATGCCAAGATCTAGGTGATCTTGAAGAGACACTTCCATCTATAGATCACGCAGATTGAGCAGATCTGTGACAGAGACTAGTTCCAGTGATCAAGGTACATCCATACTCACCGAGTATATGCCAGGAGGCATCCATGTCCACTACAGGGATGAGAGTGGTGGTGACAGGCACTTTCCTCGGTAAGAGGGAGTGTTGAGATTTGTGTACCTTGGAAAGTGGTCCCCTTGTGTTTGTGAGCTTCTAGACACATGAGGGAAGTACTTTGTACCTTGTACTATGTACTTTGTGTCTAATTTCACTTTGACTTAGGAGATTTAAGTCAAAAGTGAAATTTGGTCATTTTAGCCTAAAGTGACAATTAATTCACAAAGTGGGTGAATTAATAGACATAAAGTGAAAACTATGGAAACTTAAGTAAAGTGGGTTTTTGGATGAGATTCGTTTTGAGTGATCTCAACCATTGATTAGACTTGAGATGGGATGATCTCAACGGTTCATATCTTAGGTTTCCTTATGCATGCTAAAGAAGGGCGCAAGAGGCCATTAACTCATTTGTTCACTCCTTGAGTTTGAGAGAGAGCAAGAGGATGAGGTTTCAGGCATTGGGAGAGGAAAGCTTGGGCGCCTCCTTGCATGGACAGAGTCTGCAGGCTTAGTGTCCAGTTTATTTAGTGGGGAGCTTCCAGTTCTAAGGAGGGCGCACTTGAGGAGGAGGGTGCATCATCAGTGGGGAAGACTTAGAGTTGTCAGATTGCAGTGAGGTCTGCTTCAAAGGGAGGCTACTCATCAGTATCAGAGTATTGTGGAGGGGTTTCTAGATCAGAGCTTCCAGTTGGCATCTGGCATCAAGTGGTCTTGGCAGCATTTCTTAGGGGCGCACCATCCTAGGGCGCTCTTCCTTCTTTTGGACTCGTATTTCAGCTTGGATCAAGCAGCTATTGTAACAGATTCATCTATATTTTGTACTTCTTGTATTCCACCATCTATTTTCCTCATATATAGACATATATTTCAAACTGCTTTTCCCCGGGGGGGTTTATCCAGGGTCATGTTGACCAAAAATACATGTGTACATTTTCATGTGTGTTAGTGTAGAACTGCTTTATTTTCAGCTGTAAATATCTCTAGGTGTGTTACATTTATTTTAGTATGCATGTGCTAACCCTTGGTGACTAAAACTACATGCTAGAGCACCTAAAATTGAGAATGTAACCGTGACAAATCAGCAAGAAGTTATTGAACAGTTTGCTGTCCTAAAACAGCAGCAAACCATTGTTAGACAGTTGAAACTTAGAGCCAACTTGAGGTCAAAGACACACCTAGTTGGCAGCTTGATAGGACCTGGAAAATCTTCATGGTATTAGAGCTGAGGTGGCTGATTTTTGAGTAGTTTGGACAGCATATGTGTTGGCTATCATATACATCTTCTTGGCAGATTTTTGTGGACAGCCATTGACAGTTTTTAGTGGTTGTTAGTGGGCAGATTTTTGTAGAGGATAGTTGAGCAGTTGTGACAGTTTTTCGTCAGTCTCTTTTCACACCTACAGGGTAGGAGTGAGGTTGATTTGACTCGACCTCTTTTCACACCTATATTGCTAAGAGTGAGGTCGGAGTTCGCTTGCCTCTTTTCACACCTGTGTTGACAGGAGTGAGGTAGCTCCTACTATTGATTTAACTCCTCTAGGATAACTCCTCTAGGATCTTAACAAGCTCCTACTGCTGATTTAACTCCTCTAGGATCTTAACAAGCTCCTACTGCTTATTTAAACACTAAGCATACATGAAATTTGAACACAAGTATTTTTGGTCAACATGACCCTGGATAAAAACCCCTCGGGGAAAACCAGTTTAGAATGAAAGTGTATATATGTGATGTCTCAAGCATGGAATGCAACAAGTAAATAAATACAATGGAACCTGTACAAGTAGCAAGCTCCTCTCAAGCTTGGCTAGTATGTTCCACGAAGAATGTGCCCAAGTAAGTGCGCCCTCTCTTCCTTGTTGACTATTCCACTGAACTAGTGTGCCCTTGATCCTCCCTTGGCCAATAGCTAAATCCTTGCATACAAAGAAGCTCTTGTATATTATCTCAAAACTGAACCACTCATATCTGCAATAGCTCAAGTACAACTAGTGTCGGCTAAGCTTGCGCCCTCCTCTAAGAATGCACCCTCCACCAAGCAAGAACTCACACCACAAAATAATGAGGCCCTAAGCCTCCTTGTGCCCTACATGAATGATGGCGCCCAAGGTTTCCTCATCCAACGCTTCCAGTCTCCTCTCAATGCTCCTCTCCAAACTCTCCAAGTGAGCAAATGAGTGAATGAGCCTCCAAATGCCCTATGCACCCCTCTTGAACCATCATAAGGAAACCTAGAAATCAATGGCCTAGATCGCTCCCAGCCATCTCTAATCAATGGGTTAGATCTCCTCAAAAGAATCTCACTTAGAAACCCACTTTGGGTTAAGTTTCATAAGTTCACTTTATGTCCCTCAATTCACCCACAAAGTGAATTAATTGTCACTTTTTCCTTAAGTGAAAAATTCCACCTTTTTGACTTAGGATAAAGTCAATATGGAATTAGACATAAAGTACAAGGTACAAAGGTACAAATATTTCCCTCTTGTACTTAGAGACCCACAACCACAAGGGGACCACTTTTCAAGGTACCCAAAACTCAACACTTCCTCTTACTGAGGAAAGTGTTTCTCACCAAGCCCATCTCATCCTTGCAGTGGACATCGTTGCCTTCTGGCAAATAATCAGTGAGTATGGATGTACCCAGATCATCAAAAGTGGCCTCTGACTCTGATCTGCTCGACCAAAGATCCTAATTGTGGCATCTCACCAAAGATCCCTACCTTGGCATCTCACCAAGGATATCTACCTCGGCAACTCACCAAGGATCTCTACCTCTAGGCATCTCACCAAGAATCTCTGGCTCTTGGCATCTCACCAAGAGTCTCATCTCTTGGTATCTCACCAAGAGTATATGGATCTTGGCATCTCACCAAGATCCTCACCTTGGTCTCTCACCAAGTGACTTCCACATAAAGTGGAATCTAAAACTGATTTGCTCGTCTCCATAGCCAAGTGAGAATCAAACCTCTCTGGAACCCTACTCACACTCATCAATCTTTGATGCTTTGAAGCCTCTACACCAACTGTCTATCTGCTCAGCAACTCTAAAACTGRAGTTGTYCCRGGTGGACCAGTCACCCCTGAATATGGTGTCCTYGAAAACTGAGTTTGTGTCCCATGAGATACARCACTCTCAATCTATGGGACCTCCTCAACTCTATCTACGCATCAATTGYTGGATGGTGTCTCAACTGACAAACAACAACCTATAAAAGCACACTCCCTCTCAAACTGAGCAATGAACTCCTCCTCCTCTRTTGTCACTGYAGTACCATCTTGTTGCTTCTTCTTCTTCTTGGGAACCTGTCCAGCATAGTKCCCCATCTCTCCACAAGGAAAGCATCTTATTGTGTTCATGTCTCTCTCTTTCCCACTACCACTCTCCTATGGCTTGGCCCCTCCCTTGGGACCCTGTCTAGCACCCTTGCCGACCTTATTCATGCCCTTTGACCAAAAAGMAAGATCCTCATCACCCTCTTATATACGATGTTGTCCTGAAGATCCAAATCTGCACCTCMGCTCCTCSTGTACGATGTCGTCCCAGAGTCTCTCCAAACTAGGCATGGCCTCCCTGGCCACAATGCCTCACACAAAGAACCCCAAGGTTTGGAGAAGCCATTTAAGGCTATCCTCACCAAAACATCGAGATCCACAATCTCCCCAACTACTGCTAACTCATCTCGAGCCTGTGTAAATCTCTCGAGGTATGATGTCACCAACTCTGACTTGACCATCTAAATGCTCCTGAGATTTTCCTGCAAAACCATCTTCCAGTTCTGATTAGGACTCTAGTAGAGTTTGCACAATGAGTCCCACATCTCAAAGGCATAGTCCTTCACAGTCAAATGGGGTATGACATGGTCTCTCACCGCATCACAGATAGTCCTCTTAGCCTTGGTGTTCCTCTTCCTAAACTCTACTACCAGCAAGGGTGCAGTGACAAGAGGAAGAACCACTGGAGCTTGAACTATATCCCATAGTTCATGATCCTCCAAGACAAATATAATCCAGGTCTTCCAAGGGGACCAGTTGCTAGCTCCGACTAGCCTATCCTCTACCCTCATCTGAATCACCGACATGGTTGTCCACTGAAACTCAACTTGATGTTAAACACTGCAAAATAGTACAGCCTCACACCTATCCAAAACAGTCCCACAAAACTGCCCACTGTATGCTCGCAAATCAGCAAACTCCTTGCCACCTAGGCTATGATACCACGTAGATTTTTGAGAAACTATGAAGGCTGCACAACAGGCCTGCCTTATGACCTCTTGTTGGGATCTAAGTTTAGTTAAGCAAATCTGTCCTTGTTGTTTTAGGACAGCAAACAGGTTTGTTTACTTCTGCCAAGAAATCTGCCCTCAACTGATGGTTATATGCTCTTTTAAGGTGCCCTTGCAAGTGGTTTTAGTAACACAATGATAGCACATGCAAACCTCAAAACATATAGCACTCCTCTAGGATCTTAACAAGCTCCTATTGCTAATTTAAACACTAAGCATACGTGAAATTTGAACACAAGTATTTTTGGTCAACATGACCTTGGATAAAACCCCCTCGGGGAAAACCAGTTTAGAATGAAAGTGTATATATGTGATGTCTCAAGCATGGAATGCAACAAGTAAATAAATACAATGGAACATGTACAAGTAGCAAGCTCCTCTCAAGCTTGGCTAGTAGGTTCCATGATGAATGCACCCAAGTAAGTGCGTCCTCTCTTCCTTGTTTCCTATTCCACTGAACTAGTGCGCCCTTAATCCTCCCTTGGCCAATAGAGAAACCCTTGCATACAAAGAAGCTCTTGTATGTTGACTCAATGTTGAACCACTCAGATCTGCAATAGCTCAAGTACAACTGGTGCCTGCTAAGCTTGCACCCTCCTCCAAGAGTACACCCTCCACCAAGCAAGAACTCACACCACAAAATAATGAGGCCCTAAGCCACCTTGCGCGCCCTATGAATGATGGTGCCCAAGCTTTCCTCATCCAACGCTTCCATTCTCCTCTCAATGCTCCTCTTCAAACGCTCCAAGTGAACAAATGAGTGAATGAGCCTCCAAATGCCCTATGCACCCCTCTTGAACCATCCATAAGGAAACCTAGAGATCAATGGCCTAGATCACTCCTAGCCATCTCTAATCAATGGGTGAGATCTCCTCAAAAGAATCTCACTTAGAAACCCACTTTGGGTTAAGTTTCCTAAGTTCACTTTATGTCCCTCAATTCACCCACAAAGTGAATTAATTGTCACTTTTGCCTTAAGTGACAAAATCCACCTTTTGACTTGGGATAAAGTCAATGTGGAATTAGACATAAAGTACAAGGTACAAAGGGACCACTTTCCAAGGTACCCAAAACTCAACATGAAGTGTTCGATGGGTAGAAGCGAGAGGAGTTTGGACTGGAGGTTGAACAGAACAGCCCATATGTCTAGTTTTCGTTGTACTACATAGTTGCAAAAGACAGAGAGAATGACCACACCAAGTTCGGAGTAATGGTTTGTGGTAGTTTGATCTATTTGTAGTCTCGTTGAGCTTTTGGGAGATAAAGAGCCTTGTGATTGTAAAAGCATCATTAATAATAATCAAAGCAATATAGCCATTCGAAAAGCTGGAGTTTTCCCAAATTTGGTTTCTCCAAGGTATCTCTTGTGTTTTCTGTGTTTACGTGTTTGAGTAACAGTTTTGTTAGAATAGATTTGTTAAAGAATTATAGTCACTATTAATGCACAATAGATAAATCTAAATAGTGTTTGGCAGTGTTTTATCTCTGCATTATAGGATATGTATTGGTGAATCGTTTTGGCCATAGGCTTTGCAATAATGTATAAATAGTGGCCATTTGGTGCAGCTTCACTTTCTCAGCCTTGTGTACTACCCCTTTCTATTTTTACATTGAGGCTTCTACCATGGAGGTATGTAAATGATTAATATTGTCATCGACATCTAAGTCTCTAATTACAATACTTGATAAATCAATCCCATGGGCACATTCCCCTCTTCAATTCTTGAATTGGTTACATTTTGGGGTTTGTCAACTTTCTATGTTTCCTCCTTTGTTTCCAATTACATTCTTCTATTTTACAATGGTGACTAGATTAGTGCTTCATTCAAGAAAGTGTTTTGTCCCTTCTTTGCCTATATCCTTCTTTTCACAATATATGTGTTGAGCTCCACAAAATTTACTAGTTTAAGTTTAGGAAAATCATCATCATCGTGATCAAACAATCTACAGCACTAACATAGTAATGTCTCCACAGTTAGACTTCCATGATACACCAATAACATTGAACCAATGACCCTTGTCATACTTTTTTCATACTTCTAACAAGCTTTTGGTTTGATTTATTCCCTACTATGTTGTTATTTCCCTTGTAGTGATTTCTAATACTGCTTTTTCCTTTGACGCGTTTTTGACAAACATGACTCTTTTATCTTTCATGTTGTGAGAAATTATATCTACAGTCATGTAGTGGTGATTTCTCAAATTAGTTAATGTGTGTGTGGCGTGTGTAAGATGTGACAACTAGCTTCCCTAAGCCCAAGGATGATGTCGGTTTCTATGATGATTAAGGTGGGCAAGGTGTTAAGGTGAAGGCAATGGAATGTAATGGTGATTTCTTAGAATAATTTTAGCATGTGTGAGAGAGGCACACATGTGTGAGGTGTCACAACTAGTAGCCCCAAGCCCAATGATGATGACCCAAAACCCACTGCACTAGTCGCATGTGGTTGACTTATGATTATGATTTTTGAAAGTGTGCCCCAAGGGTTGACATTTATAATACTTATAATATCCAATACGTGGACGTGGACCATTGCCAATAATTTTGATAGATTTATCATTTTACTTGATCACTTTGAGGATTTTGTTCACTTAATGCCCCATTTAAATTTTTGCAATTTTGATTATCAAGACGACATTTTTCATGCCTCTTTATGACTTGATGGTTGTGACCATTTATTTTTCCCACCCTTTCGTAAAATTCTATATGTACTTATTGTTACATTAGATGAAATATAAGAAGCATTTTGTGGTTTAACCTGTCATGCTGAAGTTATGTTGGCCAAGGAGATCAAGAGGTTGAATCTGCCCGGGTCCCTTGGGGTTTGGCATATATGTTGTCTGCCGGTAGCATTTACCCTAAGTACCACTCATGGAATGTGAGGAAGTGCTTGGAGGGTTTCCCCACGAAAATCTTCCTTGGAAAAAAAAAGAAGGATTTTGTAGAAAATAATCATTTAGGGCATTTATATATTAACTGTCTACGAAATCATCTGTAAATTAACTGTATTTAATTTCTACATGACCAGCAAACAAAAGAACAAGAACCCTTTTATTCCAATGAAAATCTTAGAAAAACAACCAAAAATCCTGGCTGAGAGGAGTTGAAAAGAAATCATGATTAATATAATCATCCACTTTTAGGGGAAATCCTAACTTAAAAACCTTGCAAACTGGACAAGGGGTTTAAAACAAATATATGCATAGTTCCCCTCTATTGTTAAGAAAATATGTGCTTTCAACAAGTAGTAGTTTGCACAATATCAATCTGACATCAGAGGGATTAAATAGGAGGAAGCAGATTGCAAAGCAACAACAGAAACAAAGACTCTCCAAGCTCAAAATTGTTTCAAAAGCATTTGTAAAGAATACGAAACCTGATGCTACTTGGGCAGTGTGTTATAACTGGCTTTACCTTTATGTCACTGAGTTTCAATGTATGTCCTGCAAGTGTTACTTCTCCAGACTTCTCAAAAGCTAGAATGCTAGCCTGTCCCATAGACTTCACTTCCTTGGCAACAATKCCCATTGCCTTGCCTAATCTCTTACCTAACACACTGCAATATCAAACAATATGAAATTGAGACCTTTTCTCAAAAAACTTTCAAAGTACAGTTAATAAAAGGTTCAAATAACAAGATAAATCACAAAAGAAAAACAACATACCTAAAATCTGGTTCGGCTCGCAAAGATGCATAWTTCAAAGGGTCATTACAGGGAATTACTGATCTCACATTTAGTTCCTCCCTCACATACTGAGAAGTTCAAAATACAGATAATAAGTTCCCATCATGCTGATGTTCAATTAGAATAAAATAAAATACAACTTGSTCTAAGTTCCACTGTAAAAAATAAATAGATCCTGCTCGCACAACAATTTCCCAGTATTCTATCTAACCATAGACATACATTGTTAAATATACAGAAAACCTATAGACTTAAGATAATCTATAGAAAACCTTTTCAAGACAATCTGATAAGTATATCTAATCATTATGTATAAAAAGAACTCGTATGGGTAGATTGCTATTAAAAGAAACAAAGAAAAATATTTTAAGTAACCTCTAATTTTTCCAAATTGCATTTTCTTCTATGTTTAGAATACTGTACATATATTCCTGTATTGGTATTACAGTTTTATATGTTTAGGCTTTAGACCTTATATCTTAGATTAGATCTGCTTTCATCTTGCTTTTATAGGAGTTTCCCTTGCACTCCCACTTTGTATTGACACGGATGAACTTAGCAGTCCCACTAGCCTCTTTATCTAATTATCTATCTGAATATATATTTTTTAGCTGCTTACTGTCTCTAACTGTCGAAACTACCACTTGTTGAAATAATGTAACTACAAAGTGTATTCTTATTATTATTTGATATATTTTTCATTGGATCAATCCCCATTGTGGATTGATCATGTCGGCTATTGTAAAAGGACCAAATCCCCTTTTGCGGATTGGTCATAATGTAATTGTAATAGGCAGAAAGAAAAGTCAGCCCCAGAATATATTAAAGAGGCCCCGGAATATAATAAAGGTGGTTATAACCACCCAGTTTGAGAAGTCACCCCTGCCAGTGAAGAGACACTTCACACGTGCCAGATTTGTATATATAAGGAGGCTAGCTCCTCACTTAGACACACACCTCACTTGCTCATTGAGAGACAAGTTTCGGAATTGCAGTTGGAGAAGAGAGAGAGAGAGTGATGCATCTTCGGGAGAGGATCTTCTGTATTAGCTTGAGTTATCTCTTGGCATTGTATTGGCTATCTATAATAAGGAGGTTTTGCTGGTTTTTCTTCCCCTAGAAGGTTTCCCAGGATAAATGCTGTGTCTCTTGTGATTGTGTATTTCTCAGTGATCTTGTGTTATGCTATTGTTATCTATTGAAATGCAAAGAACTATAATAATGGCTTAAACATTAACACCACTTACACAAGAAAAGAAAATGGATCTTTAAATTTTAATTGAACATAAAAGAACTTTACATTTTCCCGAGGATTTGAGCATTTGTTATATATTTCTTGCATGCAGCTAGTAACAGTGTCTCCGACCATATTAGCATAATTACATACAGAAAAACAAATGCATCCACTAGGCTATTCATGGCACAGTCAAATTCTTGATTATACCATTCTAAGCAACATAGAAATAATCTATCTTTTTACCCAAACATATTTTTTCCAGGAGCTTTTACTCAAAATCATTTTTAAGCCTGTCATTTTAAAGTCCACGATATATCTGGAAGTATACCCCAAAGCCTCTTGTACACCCTAAAATAACATTGAAATTGAGAGATTCAGTGCAAATGATTTCCTACTTTTCTGTTAAGGAACTCAACGGACACTTCAATGCTTCTGTCAACAACTTATCAACAAATATCAGGTCACACGATGAATTCACAAATTACTGAACTTCTGAGCATGGCATACCATCTAAAATTTGGTGCTGGAAATGTGCAGGCCTGTGAGATCCCTTTGTTGATGACCTTCATTTTGCTCTGGAAGGATTATCTCAATGCTCCAATGCCTCTATGGGGAGATCCTGGTGCCAGAGCCATTCCATTGACCATCAAGGAGTTCAGAGATTCCTTGAAAAGGAAAGGGAACTAAAAGCCTTCTGAGTTAATCATGTTGGTGTCAAGCAGATAGACAAACAAGTCACCATCAATCTAAATTAATAACTAATGAAGAGACACATCCTAATGAAAGGACATGTCTCTTAGTGAAAAGGCACCCCCGCTTAGGTATATATACGGGAACCTCATTTGTGATCATTCATAATATCATATAATATATTCTATCATCTCATATTTTATATATAATATTTTTGTCCTAAATGGATTTCTTTACATTGTTCTAAATATTTTGGGTATTCTGTGTATGAACCAGCTTGGTTCGTCACATTTAGTATCAGAGCCTCATTTTCTCATTTTCTAATTGTGGCCATTGGCCTCACTTCATTCAGAATTTCTCTTATTTCTTAAGTTCTTTGACCACAATTGGGTTTTTGGCCATTTACAATCGGGCTTTTGGCCATTTACAGTTCAGAAATTCTAGTGAAGAAAAAGATCAGATCGCTGCAAATAGCAGAGCTATCAAAACTGCAAAAACAACCGAGCAATATCGAGAAATTATAAGTACCAAGAAATCATATCACTGCCTAGAGATTATTTAGATAAAAACAAAAAACAAAAAGCATAGCCAGACATTCTACCAGTGCCGTCATTTTCTGTTCGAACAAATCCTCATAAGTCATAACAGTCCAGTCCATACATGTAAAGGTAGTCTCCCTTTAATGTTTGACATTGGAAATTAAGATATGTTAAAAAAATAATAATAATATATATATATATATATATATATATATAAATTAAAGAAAAGAATTACGTTTCATTAAAGTCCAAAAAAATTACATATTTAAAGTTTTTTTTAAATATATCTATATATAAGAAAAACAAGGGGATTATCAGGGAGGAAAAATAAATAAAAATAAAATAAAATAAATAAATAAATTAAAATTAAAATTAAAATTAAAAAAAAAAAAAATATATATATATATATATATATATTCTAGTGAAATTATTAAAGAAGTTATAAGAGATGGAAGCAAAGAAGATTCTCGAAGGAAAAAGTGAAATTAAGTTCTATTAGTCACTTGGTGGAATCAAAAAAATACAAAGGGAAACAACCATTAGAAAATATTTTTAAGCTTTTTACTCTTATTACATTAAATTGGAGAACATTCAAAGGGTATCAAAAAAAATAAATGGGGGTATAATACATATAAAGTGCCAAGGTTTAAGTAGTATATCAATGGGGGTATAATAAATATAAAGTGCCAAGGTTTAAGCAGTATTAAGGTATATATTATCAACGAAATCTAGGTATTATGGATTCACATCATTCACATCATTTTCGTGAGACAAGTTGGAATTATGGATTCTACACAAAATTTTAGATTTTTTTTTTTTGGTTAAAATGTCCTTTTGTGCAAACGAGTTTACATGTCCAAAATCATTTAAAAATCAAAATGTCATTTGCTCAAATCGTTAAAAAGATTTTACTCTAATTGAATTTCGAAGTGACACAAATACATTCGCAAGTTAAAAAGTTAGAAGACGAATTAGTGAAACAATAAGAAAAATATAAAGATTTCGAGAATATATGTGGTGATGAATTATTAGAAAAAGATGGGGAATTATTACCAAAAAATGAAGAAATTTCTCACTTAAAAGATCACAGTCAAAAACTACTTACATAGATCAATCAGTGTTTCACGGGAACGTGTCCCCCACATTTCCCACATCCCCTGGACAGGGGAACATTTCCTCATGTCCCCTTTTTGGGGAGACGCAAGGGGACGCGACTCCTGAAAGTGGAGGATGAGTCTCCCCGAAAGGGGGATTCCTGGGTGTCCCCCCTTGAAAAGGGGGACTTCGGGCACCCCCTAACATTTTTTTCCTAATAAGGCTTAAAAAACAAAAATTTTAATCTAAAAAATTTAAAATTAAAAAACAAATATATATATAAAAAAAAAAATTAAAGTTAAAACTCAATTAATTTATTAAATTTTAAAAGCTAAATAATTAAAACACAATTAATAACTTATAAGTTATCATATGCCATCTTATAACTTACATGAGAGTGACTTTGACCCAGAGACCAATAGTGACATTCTCTTTGATGGTCATGATGGCTTCATGCAGGAAATGAATGTAGAGGACCGCTCAATGAGATTTGACTCCATCATGGTCATTTAAAAAAAAAATTCAATGTTCATTGACTTTTTAGTTTTATCTTTTGAGTCTTGACTCTAGATACTGATTGACCTTAGACCTTGACTCGTCACTCTTTACTATTTAAAATTTTTGAGTTGTGACTAATTCCAACTTAAAATTTCATACTTTCGTATCTGTTATTTTTACTATTTTGCTTAGTACCAATTAATTAGATTCTAGAATGATGAATGATGAATTTAATTTTTAAATCAATGTATCAATATTTATTATTTTACTATTTTTGTTTCAACTTTCATTTATGATTTATGAATCAATGTATTTTATTATTGAATTTGAATTTGAATTTTGGATCATGTTTAATAGTTTATATCATTTACAAATTTTAATTTTCAATTTACTAATTTATTATTATTTTATTTTAGTATTAACTAATGAATTTGCATGGGATGAACATTAAATTGTTATTGTTGAGATTTTATCATTATTATTTTTATTTTTAAAATTTTATATTTTATATTTTTTAATTTTGTTATGTGACGTACCCCCGTTCCCCATTTCTTTAAAATCCCTAAAATTTGGGGGTACTTCCACACTTCTCCTGGTGCGTCTCCCCGCACCCACGTCCCCTTGTCCCGGAGACTTGGTCGAACATTGAGATCAAGAAGTCAAAGGATACAAAAACAATGTGCTTAGAAGTTGGAACAAGAAAATTAAGATCTCGAGAAGAAATTACCAAAAAAAAATGAAGAAACTTATCATTGAAGAAACCTTAATTAGAAAGTGAAAGGTTGTTGCAAAAAATTAGAAAGTTAAAAGATGAGAAACTCGAGAGTCAAAACGTCAAAAACAAAGTCGACAAATCAGAAAATGAAGAACTTGCACGCTTAAAGAATCATAATCAAAACCTACTTATGCAAATCAAGAAGCTTAAGAATGATAAGAAATCGTTGGAAAATAAGTTAGAACAACTTATCGAGAAGGAAGCATCAAAGTCTTCAGATGTAAAAAACCAAGTTGTGGAGAAAGGAACAAATACAAATCTAATCCACGTCACAGATCAAGAAGGTGCGAAGTCAGTTGAAGTAACAACATTTTCGGATGTTGGAGTACAAACCAGTGTTGCCAACATTGTGTCAACAAAAATATCGTTGAAGGTCCGAAAAAGATAATATCAGAAACATCAGGGAAAATATCGGAAAATATTAGAAAATGTTGGCAAAATTAAAAATACAAAAATATTCATTTTTTCAATTTTTTAAATATCTAAAGCATCAACAACATCAAATAAATGCATTTCGACATAGATATGAAAAGAGAACTGATATATAAGTTGTATAAGTCTACAAGATGTCTAGTAAACTCAAATACATCACACATCAACACTGAATCGTGTCCTAACTCTAAAGCCTCAAAATATCATCAAAAAATATAATAAATGTATCTCATCATCATGAGTCATCTACAATTCAAATCAGATAAATAAACTAACGATTCCCTCATCCCCTTTTACAAGCAAAGGTAATGGATTTTCCTTTAGAGTAAGAAGGCCTTGGGGCCGACATTGAACTCTAGAAGCAAGAGCTAGATTCTAGTGTCTTCTACTAGTGCTACTGCCTAGTACAACCGCTCTGTCGGAGTCCGTGAAGGTGGTGGTGCTAGAGCACTCCCATTGAATAGTCACCTCCTCTAAAGGTGTATGCTGACTCTGCTCTGGAACATCCTCCTCCTCTACCTCTCTCTCCCTTGCTATTGCATCCTCATGTAACCAATCAAGGACCAATTACTGCATCGATATCAGGTGTTTTCTGAATCTACCTCACCCACAATCAAAGGTGTTTAACTTGTTGTGCTTCTTAGTGTGTATTTTCTCAAATACACTCCAATTGCACTTGCATCCTAAAGAGCTACATGTTTGGTTAAACACCCAAATGGCAAGCTTTTGTAGATTAGGACTCTTGCACCATAGCTTGTCCACCAAGCATCTACAACAAATAACAGAAACAACAAAAAAGATATTGAAATTTGAAAGTTGACACAAAGTAAGAACTAAGAAGAGACATCAAAATTTGAAACATAATGAAGCTTACCTGGCATTTTGGTCTTCCTGTCCTAAATAGCCATTCCCACTAGACATCTTATATATTTCCATTACTTTGGAAATATTTGCACATTCTTGCGAACTTGGCACCATCTTCTAAACACATGTGAGGAATCCATCCATAACCTTAGCATCAAATCTAAAACCACAGGAGAAAGAGAATGCAAGGTTGTGGTAGATGCTGGTAGCATGAATGGGGCAATGGAGTGTATTGTTTTTTCGGTCATCAATCACTCTCCATATCAATAGTCGTTTCTCAAACCCATCATCCCCCTTGTCATCATAATAGGCACGGATGGATTCGTTGGCCTTATCCATGGTTTCATACAAGTAGCCCATTGTAGGCTTGTCTCCATCAACCAACCGAAGAACCTTTACTAAAGGTTTGCTAATGGCACACACCTCCTTCACTCCCACCAAAAATCTCTCCTAGTATGACACCAACCTGCATATGGCCTCCCCCTTCGATTTACGACTAAAGCATAAAGTGTGCCCCTCATCTAAAAGGAACATTCTCTTCACCTCCCACAGGAAGTTCATTGGATGAGTTGGAGATCGATTTCAAAACCAAAGAATGAAGGAGGATGGGGTCTAAAGAATGTTCATGTCTTTTGTGCCACATTGGCAAGGAAGTCTATTTGGAATTGGTTAACAAAGGAGAGTTTATGGAGTAGACTGATATGTCATAAATATTTGGCGCCTRACACTATATTAACTTGGCTAAGAAGGGAGGATAAATCTTGGAGAAACGATTCTTCTCATTGGAAGGACCTAATGTCCTCTTTTCCACGATAAGAAGATTGTYGGGGTGGAAGGTGGGCAACGAGGAAGAAGTGAGAGGAGGGACAGATGTTATATCGAGATGTGGCAACCAGGTAAGACTCTCTCCAAACTTTATTGCTTTTCTTCAAGGGMAAAATATTYGAGTCYTTAAAGATTGTAGTGAACCAGTCTGAATTAACATTTGGTCACAGGAGTGGAAATAGCATGGGGATCTTGGAATAAAAGGTGGCCAGTAGAGGGAATGGGAATCTTTCGTTGATGAACTTAAAAGAGCCCATATTAGGTTAAGGGAGGAGGAGGACAGTTTAAGTTGACTAGGGAATAGATAGGGAGGCTTTTACATAGTCAATGCAAGTTACCAGTCGTTGATGGGAGTAGCACATGACCTTGTGGTCTAGTGGTTGAAAAGGATCTGGAAGATGAAGGTTCTGAAGAAAATCAAACTTTTAATGTGGCTTGTGTTGCAAGACAAAGTACTGACATGGAAGGATTTGCAGAAAATAAATGTTATTGGACCAAGCTTTGTGTGATCTGTCCAAAAGTTGAGGAATCGACACATCATCTTTTTGTGGGATGTGTTTTCATTAGACCGGT
>JASDQU010214804.1:0-13488 GCA_032191745.1 Picea mariana | reverse complement strand
TAATAGTTAGAGTAGTTTATAGTTAGTTTTGCTTATTTAGTTTAGTTAGATCACTTAGCTCAGATCAACCTTCCTCTTTGGCTTCTTTAGGAGACCTCAGAGCGGCCAACGGAGCCGTTAAACCCGTCAGGGTGGTCCATTCCAAACGGCTTGGGTTATTAGACAACCCCGGACCGGTTCCACTCTCCCAGTTGACGGACGGTCATTTTCGCCCGTGAACACAACCACAATAAGATAAATCTTTCTATGAGAACTTGTGTATAAACGTTCAATCAAAGATAAAGATAAATCTCTTAGTTCAAGTTTGAACGAATGATTATTGTGTGTTAAATCTGGAACATGAAACATGGATAATATATAAACCTTTTATCATACTAGCTTGTAGTAAACCATGACAGTGAAAGCAATCATAATCTATTTATAAATTGAAATAAACAGGACTTGAATAAAACCACAATACAAAAAAGCTAAAGCTGTGACGAGTATTATATTTCATTCAAGTCTGTAAATGAAAAATCCATAGTCTTGCCCCAGGTTGAGATGATCCAATGTTTACAAAATAACATGCTTATATAGGTTCCAGGAAACAAAACTGTTTCCTGTTGATAATATCAAATCTGTTCCAAAAATATGGGGGATGCAACCTCCTTGATTTTACTAGATATCAAAACTATCAAGAGTCTAATTTTTTCTATCAAAATGGATAACATATATGGAATGGGAGATCTTCAGAAGTGTCTCCTATCATCTTAGAAATTATGGAATCCTTAATCTTCCTGAAAATAAATGAAAATAAGAAAATTTCAGATATGTCTTCAATCATCAAATCAAACACTTCGAATTTTTCTTAACTGGCTACAATTTCTTACGATTCTGTAGCTAGTTAAAATAGCACATGCAATCTTAAAAAATAAAAGAAACTAATTCTAATAATAAAAACAGTTTATCTAATCAAATCAAATATCCTACTCTAAAAACAACAAATGATTATGCTAACTAATTCATATCTCAAATCACAAACCGAATCATGTCAAGAAACTTTGGAATTTATGATAGCTATGGTTGCCTCTACAGTTTTTGAAAATGATAGACCCTGTAGTTTTTAGGCTTTTCTCCTTTGCTTGGGTTGTGGATTGGAGTCTATTGTTCTCATTTGTCAACATATCCACTTGTTCTTTTAAATATTTAAGTCGTGACTATAGCAGTGGAACATCGGTATAATACCTGTCTATCCAAGATCGGCATACCTCACACTGCAACTGTAAAGAGTGTGCATCAACAACATTATGGGTCGGTGAATCCTCCATGTGAATGGTAGGATTATCACAGAGTTGAATGCCAGAAAATTATGAGTTATCCTTTAGACAAGGAGGCAATTTGTTAACAAAGTCGTAGGGTCTGTCAGGGTAAAACCCGTATGACACAGGGTCCTCTTCAGCCAGGAATATTTCGATTTTCGAGTTTGAATCTTCACTCACATCAATTGTGTTGTTTTTGTCTGCACATGGTTTGATTTTATTTCGAATAATTTGTGAAATCAAACGACCATCCCTTTTATTCTTGAAATTAACATCGACACTGCCCTTGTGCTTCTTCCCTGTAGGTTTTATAACAGTTTTAGTGCAATTCTTTGGGTCTGAGACCAGTCGATTGTTCTATTGGATAACATTAGGGTATCTTGGGAGTTCATTGTTAAGGGAAATATCACAGGACTAGAGCGTTGGGGGAGAGGCGGTAGGTTTCATAAGGGTTTCCACGATAACCGACTTATCAACCTATCCCAATTCATGGTTACCGAAACCATTTCGTATGATAAATGAATCCCAACAGTCATTTTGGGACTGTAACTGGTGTACAAGGATAATTTTAATAATCCCATGGTGGAATAAACTTGAATCTGACCTCTGTTTCCTAAACCGTTTACCCATCTTATACAGACTTCTAAGCAAGAAGTAGGGCATATTCAACGGGAAGCCAATGAAACTCATAAGCAAGTGCAGATGATACAGGAAAACTAATCTGAATATTCCTTCACATGTAATGAATTGCTTCACAATAGCAAGTAGATCATGCCACGTAGGTTTTAAGGATGAGACTAGCATACCTCGATCGCAACTAGTAATTTTTCGTGAGGTGAACATCAAAGTCCAGGGGACCTCTTCAACTTTCACATTCTTGAACCATTTTTTCCCGATAGCTGGAAAATCTGTGGCTTGGCTTAAGAATTCTTCTTTTAATTCTAACTGCATGTCACCTATCTTTTCCCTATAGCCATCAAAGGTCAAGGCAACTCGAAGATTAAAACCCTTAAATTTTTCGATGAACAAATTCCAACCGTTCCTTTCTAAATCATCCCTGGCATTATCATATGATAGCAGGGTTTGGATGCCATTCAGCTTGACCCTTATGACTAGAGCCATGTTGAACAGACTAGTAATTAACAAAGAATACACAGATAGGGTTTGGAAGAAAGCCACAGAGCCATAACCCCGAGCCTTACCAATACTTGTTGTGATAATTGAAACGACGGGCAAGGTGTTAATCACTAAGTGTGTGTGCGACTTTGTGAAGCCCGAGACCACGCAGAAGAGTAATGGGATGCTATACTTCATTTTCCACCTTGGCATTGGGTACATACTAGGATCAGAGCACTTTAAAAACCATAATACGTGCATTCATAGTTTGATTACAAAGGTAAGTGCATCAAATAAAAATTGAATAATTCAAAGTTTCATGAATCAAAAATCCATCATAATCAATCGAATATTAATGAATGGAGGTCTTTCACTTATGCAACCAAGGCATGTTTAGAACCAAGGGGTCATAAACAAGGAGAAAAATCATGTTCATAGCAAAAATATGGCAATTCTATAATAAACCACATGAGCAGTTTTCCTTTGATAAAAAATCGAAACAAAATGTCAATTCCAGCTGTGAATTTTCATGCTTACAGTCATGAAAACAAAAATCGAAAAGAAAAAAGTGACAAGTGACCAATGTCGTTTAGTGACAATTCTCATGAAGAGTAATGAAAATTTAGAGAGCTTGTGTAGGCAGCTTATAAGCAATAGTAATTATATCATTGCTGCCAACACCTACTAAAGCAAAGACAAATAAACAAGGTATGGAGACTACAATTGTCATGAACATTGTAGAGAAATTTATTGAAGAAATTGTCAAAGAAAAATGTGACTCTGTACGAGATGCAAAGCATGAGCGTGGTAAAGTAAGTGAAACCCACTGTGTAGATACACATGTGGATGATGAAATTGAAGTTGAAGATGGAAATGAAACTACCTTTGCAGCGATGGTAAAATGTGAGGAGAATCCAACAATGGAAGTCGTTGAAGACATGAATGCAGATATAGTGAATGTTGAATTAGCATTTCTTGAAGAGTAGCTTGCAAAACCCAAGTATGATGGAGATGAAAGTGGTTATGGAAAAGTTTTCATAACTACAACAGAAGAAGAACCAGATAAAGAGGAAACTAACAAAGTTGTTGAAGCTATTGCATAAGTGGAAAAGGAGATGAAATAAAATAAAGATATTTTTAATCTTATAGAGGTTGAAAAAAATGTTAAAAAAACATTAGATGAAGTACAAAAAGACACAAAAGAAAAACTAGATGAATAAATATTGAAGAACACGACCAGAGTAGCATTGAAGTTGAAGAAGAAAAGTTACACATAATATAGGGTTTGGAGCAAAACGAAGTAAAAACTTGTAGATCATAGATAGTGCAAGCTACACCAACATGAAATAAATAAAGTAAAACATGTTTTTTGAGTTGATCTCAAGTGTTGTAAGACCAGGTGACACTCATGTTATGAATTTTGTAAGCTTATAGAAACACTATCGTTTTTCAAGCTGTCATGGTTAGTGTTATAATTGTTAGCTGTCGCAATTAAGGGGAGTGTTGGAATATACTAGTTACTCCCATTAGATATTTTTGGAGACTACTAAGTTTAAAAAGTTGAAGAAAAGTCTCACTTAGTTAGTTCTGGTTAATTTAAGAAAGCCTAAGAGAGTTGAGTCCTATTATTAATAAGTTTTGTGTATTTAACTATTTTTGAGAAGTAATGAAAACAATAAAAATCTTTAGAGTTGCAACTCTTCTTTGTTGTGCTTTGTGTTTGTGAAAGAGTTTGGAATTCACCCCTCTCCCTTCACCATGCCAAATATGCCTATTACTCGAAATTGATGATCTTGCGCATCTTCAAGACATGTATTCAGCTGCTTCTTAGCCGATATTATCCCCAACCCGTTACTGTACAGCTCCGGTCCAAATAACCTCCATGGCTTTGGCTTTTGCAACTCCAAAGCAATCCAAAGTCGAGCAGAGAGAAAAAGCAGAATATGAAGAAGAAATTTGCAAGTGCATAACGAATATGAAGAAGCAAAAAATTGCAAAAAAAAACTGAATGTATGGGGGTGAGGTGAATCGGATGTAGGAAATGAGTGAAAATCGACCCAATTAATATAGGAACATCATTGCTTCTTTTTGTTTCGTGTTGGAATTGACTAACAAAGAAAAATATAGAGAATAATACAACATAGAATTAGGAAGCCAACACCATGGCATCAACCAATTTCCCACTTGCAAGAAATTGCTAAGAATCAGTGTTGCATGTTTCCCACTTGCAACGATTTTTCCATAACTATCTTTTCACTGGCCATAATGTTCTCCATGACAACTATTTCCTCCATGGAAATTGGTCACACTAGAGGTACATGTACATGATACAATTCCATACATTTTCCACCCTAATACAATTCCATACATTTTCCACCATGGTTCTTTCATTATTTAACTTTGTCGGTGGGTGACTAGATAAGGTACACGTACATGATACAATTCCATACATTTTCTACCTTGGTTCTTTCATTATTGAACTTTGTCAATGGGTGACTAGATGATCATTTCCAACCATTTCCTCTACTCCTCGTGCTATCTAACAAAACCTTGCCAGATGTCAATTTAGTTTTGTTATTTGGAAAGTGGTCGCTTCCACTCCACAATCACCTGTGTGTATAGTCCTCCTATGGGCTTGCCTCTCCATTCATCACACTGTTGGTCCCTCTTCGTAGGTATGCCATCAAGTATTTTTCGAGTTAATGTCCATTGTGAAACAAAGTAAATATGATATTGATGTAAGAATTTATGTAAAGAGTTAAAGTTAGTGTTCAATCCATTTGATATGTCAAGTCATTAGATGAATTTCACATGTAAAGAGTTTGGTTGAGTCAAGTTTGGAGTCACGGTAAAACCAAAGTTAAGTTGAGTATGTAAAATCATGATAATGGTTTGTCCATTAGGTTTGCCAAACGAAGGTCATAGGGATCTTGTTGGACCTTAATCAACTCCAACAAGAAATGTATCCATGAAGAATATTGCAGGTGTAAGTGAGATATAGGAAAAAATAATACATAAGAAACAAAAGACAAACTCGTAATGACGTGAAGAACTTGACAAATATGAATGGTGAAAGATAAAGAAGACTCCAGATGAAGAGGTAAAATATAAGATATGCATGGTGATGTGATGTAAATGGGTTTATATTTTGGGCATCTATAATGGGCTTGTAATTTATTGGGAATTTAGTAAATCATTTGGAATGCGTGTTGTGCCTAAGATGAAATGTTGTGATTATGCATATGTGTTGTAGGGGGTGCATGATCAGTTGTGCCCAACACCCCAAAAGTTTTTGGTCCAAGATGTAAAACTTAGCCATAGACAAGTTGAATTCCCTAAGTGTTTTGTAAGTCTTGTCGAGTCAAACCTACATGCATTAGTGTGGTAGCAAATGGAATCATGTAGCATGTATCCCTCTTATGCATAGAGAGGATGTGGCAACAAGTTGTGGAATCAAACACTCAAATAAGTATGATGGTGGAAAGTGGAATCGTATCTAAGCTTGATGGTGAGTAGAAGAAGTTGAATATTCAATTACGGGGGGAATGTGAGATGGAGTAATCTCAGAGTGTGATTTGGTTGGGACCAAGTTATGATTAAATGATAGTTTAACTGTGTAGCTAGTGAAAATCATTCCTAGAGAACTAGCAAGTACAATGGATGGCACCCATGTATCTCTATAGATGGATTTCTTTTTATATGGATGTCAATGATCTAATACTTAAGAACATGTATTTCCTTTTTGGAGGTCAGAGACATGGTAGTGTGATTAAGTTTTTAATAATTAAAATGTGTAATTTTTTATTTTATAGAAACAGGTGCCACTACCTTTAAGTTTTGATTTTGTTACAATTACAACATTACATGATGATTATACCAACATTTTATTACAATATGGTTAAAAACAAATACATGGTAGCATTACACTTCACATCCAATATATGGCATCACATGTTTCCCTTTAATTTAAATAAAAAACTTAGAATGTGTATTTTAAAAGATAATTTCAAGAAAAAGATTTAAATTATATGTAGAAAATGACTATTAGTATAAAAAAACTTTTATAACATAAAGAGATTTTCTATTAATAATTGGAATTAGAAATTGGAAAATCAAAAGCTTTTCCATTGAAATTAAAAGTGGAAATTGGAAACTGTGTGCTTGAATCCAATAAATAGGAGATTAAAATATATAAAAAAACACAAAGATTTTTCATTAATAATAAAAACTTTGTTTTATTTATAAATAAACAAAAAATTATTGATTTTATTATTATTAACAATAATAACAATTGTAAATAATTATTATAAAATGATCAAATGGGGAAATTTTGCTATTACAGTTTTTTTCAGTGAGTGAGGACCAACATTGAATAAATTATGCATATTGACCATCCTAGTTTTGTAAATGATCTTTTGAGTTTTTATTATAATTATTCCAAATATCAAATGTTGTTTCAATACGTCGGTCAAGTACATTAAGCTGTTCCAAAAATTAAAATAAAATAAAAAATAGATGCAAAGAGAATAACACTAAAATTATAACTGAAGGTGTTACGCATATCCATTAGATTGCATACAGTTAGTGCACTGGAAGAAATTCTAAGGTCGAAAAAGGAAGGATTGGTCTCTACTGAGGTAAAAACTTTGCTGACAAATTTACACACCAATTCCTCCTTCTCAAAAAAGACTAACAATGGTTTTCACCCTAGTAACCAACTAGCACCAATAGGTAATGGCAATGTCTCAAGGCCTAGTGAACAGTATGAAACTATTATAAATGTAAATTATGTTACAAATTTTGTCACAAGATCATTCAAGAAAACAAATATGTGGCAACATTATGACATTAGATGTATTTATTCCACTGACATGCATTTAATAACCTCAATGAATAGGTGTAGTAGTTATCTAAGATTAAAACTCCAAACCTGGTTATCTAAGATTGGAAAAAAAATGCATTGTGTGTGATTTCAACCTAAAAAATGGCATTTTGTTGTAGCTAGCCAATAATAAGTAGAATTGGTTAGTCAATAGCATGTGTAATAAAAATAATTTAAATATTATGAAACAATAACTATTTCGTTAAGCATATGTACAATATTGGAGAGAAAGAAAAATATTTGTAGTTAAAGGAAAATTAATGGATGGTCAATGATGAATAGAATGTGGCCTTTGGAAGGACTAACAACCGGTAGTCTAAAACTTCAACTTTTTGGAATTTTTATGGGCATATTTTTTTATCATTTTTTACTGAAATCCCACCAAAAATTGTTGAAACTTCAATTTTGAATAATTGAATATTGATTGATTGAATCTTTTAAAAAACTTAGTCATAATAATAACAACTACTTATGTAATACAACTTACAATATTACATTATTACAACCTACTATATTACATTCTCAAATTTTCTTCAGAAAATAATTACTAATATCATTTCATCAACTAATTAATATTCTAAAATATTCTTACCCTTTTCACCATATCCTAACTCTTTTTTCAAGGAAAATTTTTATTTTTTTATGTGCCTCCATTGATCTCTCCCATACATATTCTTCAATTGCTATGTCTTTTAAATTGGAGAGCTTCTCTATTCCTATGGGCAATCTCTTCAATGATCTGCACTGCCATATCAACATGGATTGAAGTTTGGGCATTGTCGCCTCCATCCACACAACATTTGATAACGAGCTTGATATATTCTCTAACATGGGCATGTTAAATATAGTCAAGAGATCCAACATAGGAAGTCCACAACGCTAATCCCCAACTCCCTCACTTCATGTAACCCTTCTAGTGTCAATACCCTTAAAATTGACAATCTCTCCAATGGTGGAAGCTCGTGTAGTTTGTAGAAAAAGGCCAAAGACCACCTCTAATCATTCAAAGTCACAAATACAATTGGGTAAACTTATCCCTTGGCACCCTATAAGATGAAATGAATGCAGGTTCTTCATGTTTTGCATGTCCGGGGGAAGATCCTCCATTACATCATTTCGACACTCATATGGATGAAATGGATGGAAGAATTAATTTATTTCTACCATCTCATCAATTTTTTTATTTGAATTGGTGTAGCTTGGCAAGGATTCATAATGTTGAGGAGTTGGCAAGGGGGCTTACTTGTTGAATTTTAATATTTTTTTCAAAGGAGAATTTTTCCTTCTTTTTAACGTTAATGAAATACCGACAACATCATGAGAAGTAAAATATTTGAATCCTAAATCATCACTTGATCATGTGAAATTCCATTCATATGCAAGATTAGTCATTGGATGAGAAGGAGTACAACTAGATATCATTGGCAATAACAATGCATAAGCTGACATAAGCACTTTTCATCAACAATTTCAAAGGAAAAATGATTTAGGAAATTTCCTAAGCCTATGCTACCAAGTGAGATAAATCTCCATGTAAACATTCTTATCCCAATATCTCACTAAGCCATTCATATAACACTTAAATCAATGACATGATGCATTCATAATCATTGATAAAACTACAAGAGAATGCAAATTCAAACTCAAAACTTTCATGGGCTTACCTTGATGTGATTTTCATGTACTCTTGTGAATAATGAAGCATGCTTATCCTTCATTCACTTCCACCTTCATAGTGTTGGTCATTGGCCTAACATTGATGATTTGAAGAGTAATACAACCATCAATACCTTAAACATGAATTCATTGTTGTAGCATACACTAATATTTCAACCAAGCAAACTTTAAAAGGCAAACAAGATGATGTGTGTTGCTATTCATGGTATGGAATGGAGGTTTGCAAGGTAAGTGGTAGTAAAGTATGGGTAATGAAGGTATTTATGAAATCAAAAAATGGGTTTGCATAGCATGCTTTATGGAATCTGAAATTCAGCCACCATATGAAATGCAAAAAGGTCCCTTCAGTAACCTAAGAAAAGATAACATGGAAAATCAAGTATAGAAATAGTATATATCATATAGTATCCATGTGCTTCTTGCAGATAGTGCGCCATAAGGGATGAACTATGAATCTAAGAGTTGAAACCCTAGTTAGGTTAAATGTATGCATGTAAAGTTAACTATCATTGACCCTTAAAACATAATAGAGAAATGGTTGTCAATGAGAGACATGATATGAAATGAGGTGAAGTGGAGCGACCCATTAACCCTAGAATAAAAGGTTAGATTATGCACGCTTGAAATTGGTCATAAGAACAAAAAGGTGAATGAAATAGATGATGTAATGTTGATATCTCACACACAAAGTGAAAATTTTCTCCAAGGATGAAAGCATTCATAATAATGCACAACTAAAGCAATGAAAGAGAGGATTTCCCTTGATTTTTTCATTGTATTCCATGTCCTATAGTAAATTTTTTATGTTTCTCCTTCTTCAGTGGAATATCCATTTGAAAATACTTTCTTGCATTGACTATTTCTTTCAAAACCAATGGAACACATAGTGCAATAAACATTCTCTCATCCTCCACTGCCTACATGCAATACTCTTTTAGTCTTGGCATCAAAAGTATAATTGCATTAGAGAAATGCCAGTCTCATGCTAATAGGTTTCCTATGATGTACACATAAGAACCTAGTGCATTGACCATTTTTCTCTTCGCTTAGATAAGTAGAGCTCATTTCCCTTTCTAAATAATCAATAAGTCTTTTCAAAGAAAATACAAAATAAACATAGTAGATCCTAAAAGGTGAATATGCTCTAGTCATGCCAAAAAATGAAAGGAAATAAAAAAATATTTCCTTGACCATCAAACATATTAAAAAAAATCATAATTATGGAGAACACATTGATTTCCCACAAAATAACTAAAGGCATATATTAAGCCTAAGACCATATGTTTCTCAAATAAATGTCATGACAAAAATATGAAAAACAATTTTTTACTCAACAAAGGTCTTTAACTTTAACCCAAACCCTTGACTCAATGGAAATCAGATGAAGCCAATCATTGCATAACAAAAGGTTCAGTCAAACATCAAATGTGAACTAGAAGCATTCAAGGGCCTGACA
Source organism: Picea mariana (assembly GCA_032191745.1). Taxonomy (NCBI): domain Eukaryota; kingdom Viridiplantae; phylum Streptophyta; class Pinopsida; order Pinales; family Pinaceae; genus Picea; species Picea mariana. Next base: position 3,059 of record JASDQU010214804.1, on the reverse strand, counting down.
CATTTTTAACCAAAATAAACTCAAAATTCCGAAATTGACAAAATGCTAAAAAATGAAACAAACAAACAAACCATTAAAATTTATCAACATATTAAAGCAAGACATCAAAGAAATTTCATCTACTTGAATGAGTCCATTCTTGCTTAGCGGAATTCTTGTTAAATCAGGTATCTACCCTTTAATACTAGGACATTATCTATGTGAAGAGATAGGCCCCATCTTCATCAAATTCCAACTTCATTTCCTATCACATACAAGAAAGAGACAATGTAATAGTTAAATATCAAAACATCAATCGTAAAATAACTTGCATCAAGAAAATGTAGCTCCAAAGTTACAATGAAAAACACAAAATAAAAATTATATAACCTATTTTTACCTAAAATGCATCCTCAAATTGGCATAAAGTAATCTTGCTATGATAAAGAATTTTCGACCTACTCCAAAAATAGAGGAAGAACATATCACAAGAATCACATCATCTTTGCTATTCCATTCACTATTTCTTGCACCACCAATGGAACACATACACTGAAATAAGTGTCCCCTAGGCCCTCATACATATTGGATTAGCTCAAATATTGTAGTATATCAATTTTCAGTTCTCATCTTGGTGCTCATTTTCATCATTATGAAGAAATACCCTCTCCAAATGGACTATCATTATGAGCCTCCAAAGAATTATGTTCTGTATCAAGTTCATTAAAGAAACTTGTTATATTGTTTTCTCCCCTTCTATCACAATCTAATCTCCAAAGAGCTAGTGCTCTTTCATATGGAAAAGTGGTAATGTCATACTTTGTTACATATAATCTTAAACATATATCCATGTGTTTATCAATATTGTTCCTCATCTTTGACTTCAAAAATGATAGTGCACTAAACATTCTCTCATCCTCCACTGATCCCAAAATCATGGCTTGACACAAATTCGCTAATTTGAAATATTCGGATATGTTTTCCTGTAAGTATTGGATAGCACCTAAAATAGTCCATAATCTTGTTACTGCACCATATTCTAGAGGATTCTCCAAAGCACGAAATTGATTCCACGTTGTTTCAACGAAGCGTGTGGCTTGTTGAAACAATTTTGATTGATCCAAAATACCTTCAACCTGTTCTCCATGTATCTCAACCTTCTTGCAAAAGTGGTCCACTAAAGTATTTAATTTTTCCACAAAGTCATGTTTTAAAGTAGGTTGACATTTTATATTGTTCCAATATTTAGGGTACACCACAAACATGGCCTCCAACAAGTCATCTCGAGGGAATCGTTCTCTTATCTCCGAAGACAGTGATTTTGCAATTTCTATCAAGTTCTGTCTCACTGAAATGACAACATTGTCGAATAGGTATCTTGACATAGGGCGCACTTTGGTGGTTCGTCTTGTCTTATCAATATAATGAAAATGAACCATATACCCACACACTTCCATACATAGTATCCCTTTTTCATCAAACTTCAAATAATTTTCAGTATTCTATATCAATGATCGTAGTCCAATTTGTAAACTGTGGACTTGCGAAAGACTCTGGCATCATATACAAATTATCCAATGAAAGGCATGCAAATTTTCTTGCATTTGTTTATTCTTCAATATACATTGTGCGACTTTGAGACATTTTCACGAGGACATTCATTTCATATAGCATAGGAATAATTCCAACCAATGTTAATAATGTCTTTATGTCAGTTAGTCGAAAGAGAATATCTTGAGCTTTATCTACACTGAATAAATGTTCATACATTACCCCTACCAAGGACTGGTACTCACTAAATAATATTTGAGCTAGTCCATTCAATGAGATCCATATTGTATCAACATATTTTAATAGCTTGTTAACATTTGTAACACCGTCAACAAATTTTTTAAACTCTGAAATTTGCTTGGGACTACAAGAAAAATATGCATAAGCCACTCATACAAGATCTTCAACTTTTGAAACTGATGGAAACTTGCTTACTATTTTAAATGCAAGATTCATCCTATGAGCCATACAATGAATACTCAACATATACAATGAAGCTAATAGTTGTAGTCTAACACAAAGGCCATTCATTTGTCCTTGCATTATTGATGCTCCATAAACTCCAACACATACCAACTTTTTTGCGATCATTAAATGATCCATACCACCAATTTCCTTCAAACTATTAGTAACAAGTTCATAAATATTTTCAGCTATAGAATTCTCTTTCATTTTATGAACCCCAAGTAGATAGGAATTCCTAATATGGTCATTAACCATATAAATACTTATACAAATCCATGAAGTATTATCAATAGCTACAACCTCATCCAAATGAAATGACAAAAACCTAGCGCTTGCAATCTTCTCTTTCATATCATCCTTTTCTACTTGATCTAGATATTTTTCCCATTCCCAACCACTCGTTGAAGACCAATGAGAAGATGGAAAGTTTGGCATTTGAACAAAATATAGATATTTTATGTAATTTGGATAATCTGTCATAGGACAACCTTTAGATAAGATGTGAAATATGGTGCTTAATTGAATTGTCTTGGATAACAAATTTATTTCCATTGTCTTTTTGAATAGAGATGTGATTCTTCCTCCACCTGCCTCGAGTTTTTCTTACTTATTGAATATTCATTATATTCATCAGCATATTTGACATGTCAACATTCCTCGGAAGATTTCCATCCGACAATATATTTTTCTTCACCATCTACAATTTTATTTTCATACACCTCTCCTACATGATTCTCAATTGTATCTAACTTCATCTGAAATGTCGTTGGCATGCCAAGTTTCCAACTACATATATTGTGTCTAACTTTTGGTTTCTCTTTCTCATTTTTTGGAGGTAATGGTTCAATAAATGGAAATTTTGAGACCTAATCTGGTTGGAAGCCTCTCCCTATGTCCCATTGGACTTTTGGTCTTTTCCGTGAATTGGTTGTGTTCTTTTCCAATGAAATATTTTCGACATTTGTATTGCCAATTTCTGGTGAAAATGCATTTATCTCACTTTGATCATGAGAGGAACATATTTCCTTATCTATTATTTGGATATTAGATGCATTCTCACAAGA
>JASDQU010214803.1:0-14637 GCA_032191745.1 Picea mariana | reverse complement strand
TTAACTAATTGTACCTTATTTAAGGTTGGATACCTCGTCGATAAATAAATTTAAAGGGAGCATTTGGTCTGAGATTTTCCGTGAGTCTTTTCATGGTTGGCCAACGTCTGGGTTCTTCTTACCTGTGCCTTCTTGGAGGACGCTTGTTCTTTTAATTTGTGATGTACAAGGTCGTAATCATGTTATGGTCAGGACAGTCTTGTCGGTTGTCGGGTGGCAACATAGAGTCACGTGAGTTCGTACTTTTACGCACACACACACCTTAACTCAAAAAAAAAATTCGCACCTGTTAACAGAGATGTTGTCATAAAAAGGATCGACGTTACATAAGTCCCCTGAGTGCACGCAAGAGCAGGATGTTACAAATAGATTAAGGCAATCAAGTTCTTTCATGAGATCAACAATCTTAAAGAATAAATCACCTCTTTTATTTTTTTAAAACATCTAATTCACTTATCATTTCTCTCAAATTTTCTATCCTCCTCAACCAACATGCATTGATATATTTCATCTGGGTACTTGAAGGAAGTTTATGTTCTCTTGTATGGGCATCTCTTAAGCTTGAAACTTTGGCCAAGAATGTACCTACAATGTCCTTCTAGAATCTTTCATTATTCTCTACATCTTTCTAGAGATATTCTTTAAAATTTGTAGTTCTTGCTAAAAATTTGGCAGTACTCTAAGCAAGATCCCAAATTTCTTGAATCAAGTCTATCCTTTCTTGTATTGTACTTATGGCATGTTTCATTATTTTTTGCAACAATCTTGATGAACCTTTACATTTATTGTTGATTTTCGGGATGTCTTCTAAAAAAATTGTCTGTTGACATGTATTTAGGGGCTTTGGAAATAAATGTCCCGACATTAAGGTCTCTTCTAATTCTTTTATATTTTGTTTCAATTCTAAAATTTCTCTTTCCATAGTATCAATAGACTGCTTCAAATCTTCTCTGGTTGTGTTTTGTAATTGTGAAATTTTTGATGGTGCAACTCCATCAAAGTCAATTATTGATTTCAATTTTTTCGATGACCTTTATTTTTTTGGATTAACTTTTTCAAGTAACAATTTTTCACACACTTGATTGTAGGCTACATGGTGCAAAGTTACAGATTCTTCCTTGAAAATTTCAATTTCTTGGGTGATTATGGATTCAACAATTTCCATGGTTTCCAGTAGTCTTTGCCTAGGCCAACTTGGTTCTTCAATAAGTTCATTGACATCCATATCTTGTGGGATTTCTTGGATTTTAGGTATGCTTAGCCCTTTTTTCTTTGTATTTCTTTTTCTCTTGATAGAAGTATAAACAATATGGGATTTTCCAATATTTTTTCTAGGTGGGTCCTTATCAACACCATCTTCTAAACCTCCAGCTGATTTTTTTCTCATTTCAATACCATTTCTCCTATGTTTTGTTCATGATGGAGTACTCTTCTGGGAAACAATTAGTGAACTAGGGTTTTTCTTTTCTACTTCTTTGCCATGATGCCGATAACATTCATTGGTACTGATCAATTCTTATATTATTTAAATCTTGGTTATCCGCAACCCGAGGGAGATGTAAATTATCACTTCCTCCTTCATTAAATTGCTCAATTTTGTTGAAATATGAACAATAGCCAATAGATGCCATATGTGCAGTGAACATGTAATTAAGTTCGACTTCTTTTAAGCCAAGTTTTTCAAGATGATTAGCAAGTTCATTGAGATAGGTTATGTGCTTTATAGAGAATTCTCCAATTTTCCATGACAGGGGTGCGAACTGATTTTTTCTCTTCTCGTGGAATAAGTGGGCCCAAGTTTTATAATGCCTGCAGACTTCCTTAGCAAAAATATTCTATGATACATAAAATGGGAGAAGGAAATGATTTTCTTCACCCCCAAACAACCTAATAACACTAAAATCCTCAAAAATCTCAAAAAATCATTTCCATGAAAGAAAGGTGGTGGATGAAAGAGATAATATTGACGTATGAGGGCCAAAAACCAATTTTTTGAACTCTGAGAAGAAATTATTATGAATCAAGTAAAATTTATATTGAGCTTTGTGTCTATACAAGGATGAATACCATGTGTAAAATAGATCCATATTGAAATCATTGTTCCTTTCCCTTGGAATGTCCTTAAATACATGACAGTAAGAAATGGTGAAAATGAGGTAAGATGTCGTATATAATTTTTGAGTCTTTTCCAAATTACTTAATTGAAAAGAAACTTCACTTGAGATAATGTGGCCCCACTCTATAATGGCATTCTAATGCAAATAAAAATGTAGGGAATATATAATATTTCTTGGAACACATATAGTACATTCCAAACCAATAATATAGGAAAATAACCAAGCAAATTCTTTGTATCAGTATTTTAACGAATTTACCTCAATCTTGGGGACATTAGGGTTAGTGACTCAGTCAACTAAATAATTGCTAAGAAATGTTTCTCATCATTTATGTTGTTTCATAAATTCATTTGCCTCTTTTACTTTAAACCTCATAATGTATGTAGGAAGTTGTAGCAATCTATAAAACACTAAAGGAGCTAAAGAAATGGGTTGTTGTCCTTGAAGTTGAATTATTATTTTTTTCGAGTTGAACTTATACACACACCACTCAACAAGCTCTTTGAAAATTGTTACTTTTGGAACGAAACTAGCTAGTGTTATGCCTGAAGTACAAATTAAGTTCATCTTTTTATCCATTGAAGAAAGATCCTTGTAATAGTTGTACGTCCTCGACCACTAAAACTCTTAATTCTTAGTCTCAAGTGTGTTTAGAGGATCCCTGCAACACAACTCCTTTTTCTTACTTGAAATTATTTTCTCTATTTTTGGATTTGGAAATAGGTGACACTATTGTCGATATTTACAGCTTGGCATATTAGATTTTATTTAATTTCACCACGTATTGTCTTGATGATTTAATCAATATAAATGTTGCTATGAAGTTGTCATTATATATGATGAGATTTGAATTTATTGCAAAGTTTACGACCCTTTCATGAATTTAATAACTGTATTTTTCTCACGCAAGTGGCAAATGATTTGGTTGGGGGAATAAATGTGATGGGAAGTGGTGATGTGATGTTGTGGCAGATGAAAAGTGGTAAGTATGGAAGTGCAATGTGAGGGTTGGAAAGTGTGTTATGTAGTATGTGGGACTGCATACCTGTGGACCTGCAATACTAAAGAAACAAAGAAAGGTAAGGACTCCTACACTGAAACAATAAATTTGACTAAGTATAGGAGATGGTCATTTTATGGATTGCAAATCCTAGAGGTGAATTTTGTAGAACATAGAAATGTGGTTTGGCAGGTATGCAGAAATAGAGACTCGAGAAAAAGGTAAGTGGTATGGTTAGTCATCCCGCATCGGAAACTCAATAAAAATGGTTAAGCATGGAAGGGTGAAAAGGTACAGTTTGGCGAACGTTAAAGTAAGAGGTGAAAAATGTAGGCAGTGCGATTGTGGACCTACGGACCTAAGGGAATGCAAGGTAGGGACTTGTTCTACTCATGCATAACTCAAACTTGACTAAGTGTTGGAAAAATCAATTAATGGTAAAATATACTAAGTAAAGAGATTCAAAAAGAAAAGAAAAAACAAGGAAAAATTGTTATGGGTAGGTAAATGAAAACAAACATTGATCACGAATGTGGATCAACATCTCGCTCCAATTGTGGGATAATGACACCCTGTGGGTTTCTAAGAATCTATAATCTTCTTCCATTGGGAAATTGGAGTAAAAAAAAGAGAGAGAGAAAAAGGGATAAAACATAAAGGATATATAGAAAGGAATATCAAGAATGATTGTATACATTTTTTTACTTTAAGGGGTTTCAATAGAAAAAAATGTTTTAGATGTTTCTTGTTTATATGCAGTGGTTGAATTATTCCCTTCATATCCTTGAACAAGTATGAATTGTAACCAATTACTTTTTCAATTTGATATGGACCGATCCAAAGAGCTTCAAATTTTGTGTGGAATGATGGTTTTTCTTTCTCTTTATTCCACATCAAAACAAATTGATCCTTTTGAAAATCCTTTGAAGTGGTACTCTTATCAAAATATTTCTTGACCACCTGTTCTATCGTATTCATTTATAGTATCACTTGTTACCTGTATTCTTCTAATTGCGAGAGCTCATTATATATTGTTTGCATTGGTGATTGTTCTTCTTTTTCTTCACCATCTCTGATAAGTGTCAAGGAATACAATTCCAAATGCAAGGGTAATATTGCTTCTTTCCCATGCACTAAAGTATATGGGGAATGTCTAGTACTGTATTTTGAAGTAAGACATCATTCCCAAAGTTCATTTATAAACTTATTATGTCAATTCTTGTTGTTGGCTTCAATAGTTTTCTTGATAATTTGTATCAACATTTTGTTTGTTGATTCCTCCAACCTTTTTCCCTGAGGATACTAATTGGATTAGTGACCCTTGATTATTCCGTATTCTCCACATAATTTTATGAATTTTGATCCAATAAAAAATGAGCCATTGACTGTTATAAAATTTTCTGGTACACCAAACCTTGATATAATATTCTCCTTTAGAAAATAAATTAATTGTTCTGAATCTGCATTTCTTAAAGCCACTTATTCTTTCCACTTTGTAAAGTAATCAGTTGCAGTAATGATATATGAGCGAAATTTTCTAGATTTAGGGTTTATTGGATAAATTACATCTAAACCCCATTGAGAAAATGGTTTCTCCACCATTGTTGACTATAATGGCATTGCATCTCTTTTCATTTTTCTTGAGAAAGTTTGATATGGGATGCATTTTTTAACAAATTCATAAGAATATTTGAACTTAGTTGGTGAATAATAACCAACTTGAATGGTTTTGTGGGATGTCACAACTAGTGAGAAATGTCCTCCATAAACAATATTGTGAAATTATTGAAGTACCTCTCTGGATTTTGAATGATCCAAACATATTAATAATACACCATCAAAATTTTGTCTGAATAATACTCCATATACTAAAACATAATGGTTTGTTTTCATTTTCAAAGTTCTTCTTTCTTTTGAGGACATTTTGAGAAGAAAATGACCAGATTTCAAATAAAATATTGTATTCTTATACCATTTAGAATTTATCAAACTTGTTCCTTGAACTACAACATCAAATCCATTGGGAGGAGAAATATTCACATCTCTGATCCTAGTCATGAATTTACACAAACCTTGTCCTTCGACAGTTTTCAAAAGTTTAATTTCTAGATCATAGTCTTGAAGTTTGGTCAACCAATTTGCCCATTTTCCTTCCCTAAGTTGTTGATTAAGTAGCATTTTGATTGGTGAGTGTGGAACATAAGAAATGACATGACTTGATAGAATGTGTGTTTTTAAATGCACCATTACTTTAACTAAAGATAGGGATTTGTTTTTCAATGATTGAGTAATTTAGTTCATAATCAGGTAAATTTTTACTCATGAAAGAAATTGGGAGTTCTTCATGCTTTTGTTTTCTTTGAGTGAGGATAGAGAAAATGGTTTCATCTGAAGTGAATGAATACAATATGAACTCTTTATCAAAATTGGACTAACAAGCATAGGGGAAGTAATAATGACTTGCTTAATTTCTCTAAAAGCCTTTTGAACTTATGTTATCAATTCAAACTTTTGATCTTTCTTCAACAATTTATTCATTGGCTTGACAATGGTAGCATAATCAGGGACAAAACATCAAACAAAATTTATCTTTCCAAAGAAGGATTGCACTCCCTTTTTTTTGTTGGAGGGTTTGGATCATTTTTTCTTTGAACCTTTATGGATCAATGTATACTCCTTCCTTACTTACAACATGGCCTAACAACTTTCCTTATGTTATAGAAAACAAACCTTTTTTGGGATTCAATGGCATTCCATACATTCTTCATATTTCAAAAACCTGTATGAGATGTTTGATATGTATTTCTATCAATTTCAAATAAACCGTCATGTCATCTTGGTAATCAGACATAAATTATCCAATGAAGTCTTTGAAAGCATGATCCATCGCTCTCTGGAATATTGCACCTGCATTTTTCAATCCAAATGACATTATAACATAAGCGTAATTCCCCCACAGTGTTACAATTTTCTTTTTTTGGTGTATATTCTTCTACCACAAGGACTTGGTTATATCCTGAAAATGCATCTAGCATAGACATTAATGCATATCCTGTGACTTGTTGAAGCAAAATTTCCAAATTAGGAAATGGGTAATTATCTTTTATGCTCACTCAATTGAGATCTCTAAAATCAACACAAAGGCATATCTCACTATTTTTCTTTCTTACTACAATAGGATTTTAAAGTCAATTTGAATGTCTAATAGGATAAATTATACCAACTTTCTTTAATTTCTCAATTTTTATCTTCACTAGAGGATTTATCTTAGGATTTTCCATTCTCAAATTTTCTTGAAAGGTTTGAATCCCTCTTTGAAAGGTATGATATATGTTGAAATATATATTTCTTGTATTCCTTCAAATCATCATAATTCCATGCAAAGACATCTTGAAATTCTTTGAAAAAATAGGTATATTGATCAATCTCTTCGATAGTACAACAGGTACCCAAATTTATGTATTTTGGAGAATAAGGAGTGTTAATGTTAATATTTTTTGTTTCCTTGACCTTCCTGACAGAGGGTTCTTCAAGTGGATTTGAAATTCTTGTTTGATCAGCTCTTGTAAAAAGGGATTCCAAAATGACATAGTTTTTTGGAGAAAGTTTATGATTATGCTCATGGGTCTCCCTATGAGGATTTTGATCTTCTTGTGGATCATGAGAAATTATGGGATCATCATCAATGAAAAAATTTACAACATGCTCATCATTTTCAAAAACTTGCAAAATATTCTTGGTTATTTGGAATTGAAGGTCGGAAGATTGTCTTTACATGAAAAGTACTTTTCCCTTGAGAATATTATATGTTGAAAAGGGATGTGGATACTCCTAATGAATATTCCTTTTGGTTTTTTTTTCCGGGGGAAAAATATATATCGAAAGAGTTGGAGGAATCCATGAGTTCACAAACCCTTCTTGCATAATATTTCAATTTTTCCTTCTTGATCATGCATTTATTTATGATGTAATTGATAATAAATTATGAGTCTATAGTGACTACCAAGTTCTCAACTTTCATTTGAAGGGAAAGAATCATACCTTGAATTAACACTTCATATTCTTCCTTGTTATTAGTACATTGAAACTTGAATCTGATTGCATGTGGGTACATAGCATATCCAGGGATTTTAAAAATGATTCCTACTCTGTTTCTAGATTTGGAACAGACGACATCAAAGGAAATATTCCAAAAACATTGAAAATAATTATCTTCTTATTTCTTTGGAGTGATAAGTTGTTCTAGATAAAGAACAACATAGTTTCTAATCCCAACATCAATAGATCTTTGCATTAACTCATTATCTTTCCTCATAAAGGATACATTTTTGTTACTTCTTTGGGAAATATAACAATCGTTTCATATATGTGAGGAGACATTGTAAAACTTCCATCATTCATTATGTAAACTCCAATTAATGAACACCAATATATTCCCATAACAACTCCATAAGTTGGAGGTAAATCCACCGCTATAATGGTAAAAAACATCGTGATGTGAGGGGATGCAGTTATCAATGCTCAAAAATATCTAATCTCCCCATAGGCTGGGACCTTTCTTGAATCTATAGCATACATTATTTCTCCAGTCTCATAGTGCTCCATACATCCCATTTCGAATGCCTCAATGACTGACAAGGGCGTGATTTTGTTGGTACCTCCAATATCAACCAAACAATTATGCAATACAACAACATGATTTTATATTGGTATATAAAATGGTGGGACTTTACCTTTTCGCTTGACTGATGAAATTTTTTGTTGTTGTGTATAATTTATAACTGCAACTTCCATTCTTGTAGCTAAGTCATCAGGTATCTTTAACATGTTTTCCCTTTGTTTTGGTATCTTTACCACTTCCATAAAAGGTAAAGCAATTCTAAGTTTAGATAAATCATCAATCACATTATAATTCATTAGGTAAAGCATGATTTGCTTTTGTATTTTATTTTTTTTGGCTTCTTTTGTCTTAAATTTGTTCACTTGAGCTCTTGTTTGAACAACATTTTCTTGGGATATGTCAATATATTCTTGTTCGTAAAAAATGTAGAAGGATGATGTTCCTTCATCCATTTCTACTTCCAAAATTTATTCTTGAATGATGTCCATAACTTGATCATTATTATCAAAACTTACTTCATCCATAATTTCTTCTAAGACGACTGCATTTATATTGTTCACTCTCAGGGATCTTGGTCTATGCTCTTCATTTCTGTCATTTCTATCATTTCTATTTCTTTTCTCTTGGATAGGGATTCTTGTATTTTGATTTAATGGGGAAAAGTTTTCTCCCCTTTTTAACTGAGTAATTTCATTTTGCATCTTCCTAATGGTTTTTTTCATTTGAGCAATCTCTATTTTTGGTTTTGTCTCTTGGGTAGAAACTGGATCATGTATGAAGTTAGGAGGAACTCCTTGAAGGATTCCTCCATCGATTCCTCTATTCTAAACATTCCTTGAAGTGGATGGTCCTTGAATTGATATAGAAAGGGTGTTCATATACCTTTGTACTCTTCCAAGAATTATTTCACGGTTAGAATTAGTCTCCAACATGAATTCTTCCATCTTTGTGGATTTATGTATGGCTTCGTGCAAATCATTTATTTTTTCATATCTAATTTCATAGTTTACATTCACATACATCACATTATTATAGCATCCAAATATGATGGGATCATTTGGTCATTGATATTAAGGATTTTCATTTTCATTCAAAGTCTTGAAAAATATTAGATTGAAATATCTTATTCTTCCCCTCTTTTTATGGAGGATTTGCCTAAATTGTGCAAGCAACATATCATATGCGGCATTAGGTGTATACATAGTCATAAAAATACATTCGAGATCATAAAATGATACAATTGATTGCACAAGGAGAGAAAGGTACCACTCGTACGTTGATCCTATCAGAGTATGTAAAAATACTCTAACCATCACGTCATCATGTTCTATCAAATGTATATCACAAACAAATAGGAATTTATCCATGTGTCTTTTGGGATCCATAACTCTATCTTCTAAAAAGAATGCCAATACTCCTTGTGGGAGTGTTGATAAAGGATGTTGATCTCCTTGTACATTGAGAGTATTACTTCTATCCCTCTGTATTGGGATTCATTGTCTCTCATTTCTTTGTTGATTCTTCGGAATTTCATTTATTTCTTCTCTACCACCCATGATTAGGGTTCATACTATTTCTAATTAAGAATTTTCACCAATTTCAGAGATTTGAAGTTTTTTACTCTTTCTTCTTGTTAGTGCACCCTTATTATATTCCATTTTTTCTTAGTTTCTAGCTCATCTCCTTTGTCTCAATGATATTTCTATTTCTTTTTCTCAAGAAATGGATTCCCACGATATTTCGATATTTGCTTGAATTCATGTTGTTGTTATTGCAAAGTTGTACAATTGATGAAAGACACTTTCTTGATTTCCAAGACCAATTTGTAAATTCAGTTGGTTAGGGTGAGGTTGAGTCATTAAGGATCTGTTCTAGAAAACCATCATTTTGTTTTCCACAATATGGTTGCCAAAAATGTTGATTTAAAAGACTATTTTACAATCTTAAGGTCAACCTCATGAGGATGAAATCCTCTTGCATGTTTTAAGAGGTGGCACTCCTTTGTTTCAAAATTATATGTAGAAATATAAACAAAGCCTGAGAAGGACTAGGCTTATTAAAAATAAACATTCACATTCAAAGGAATACCTGATATTTGGACCAGGTATCTTTTAAAAGAGATTATATACAATATGTTATAGAGTTCATAAATGAAATGAATATGATAGTAAATAAACTGACTTTTCCATCACAACATTCAACGGGACAGGGAACAATATCCAAAGATAGGAGACAATAAAATATGGGATGCATATGGTAGAGAACTTTAAAACATCATTTCATTAAGCACCAAAAATATTATGATAGATATACATTAGAAATATCAAGCTTAAATTAGATTCTTTGAGATTACAATAATGTAGTATCCCAAAATAGTTCTATGGGAACCTAAAAAAATAATATAAGTCTTTAAATACAAAGTAAATTTTTGTGTTTTCCCTTCAAATATGACTGGGATGGGCCTCCCGTGGACCATGAAATGAAAAAACCTAGAAGACATAATAAAAACAATCAAGGATCATCCTGGGCTTCACAGATTACTGAGAAATGGAAGGCAGTATGACAAATGATTGTAGAAGAAATGGACTAAAGGGAGTAACAAAGTTTTTGTTTGACTCAATATAATGTAAAGTTTTTGTTACCCTTCATTTTCTTGGATTTGCCTCTTTTTTATATTCTTTTTGTGGTTGAGGTGGCATAACCGCTACAACCATTTCTTGTTATTCTTGTTCAGTGATTTTGATTAATGATTTTCTTAACCATTCTTCAATATATTCCCTCAAGGGGGACACAGTGATATTATGACTTGTCTTACTCTCAAATAATCCATTCTCCAATTCTCTCAACTCCATGCCCAATTGATGCAACATGTCATCCACTTCATCATTCTATTAATATAATTGACTAGCCATATTTCAACTTCTTCTTTGAAGAACTCTATTGTTTCAGTAAACTCATTTTCCCAAGATACTTTTAATGAATTAAGTTGTTCTATTAATGTTTCTTTTGATGAGAGCATTTCATCCATTACTAGATTAGGGCCATCAAGTTCTTTCATGAGATCAACAAGCTTAAATAATAAATTACCTCTTTTGTTTTTTAAAACATCTAATTCACTTATCATTTCACTCAAATTTTTTATCCTCCTCAACCAACATGCATTGTTATGTTTCATCCAAGTACTTGAAGGAAGTTTATTCTCTCTTCTATGGGCATTACTTAGGATTGAAACTCTGGCTGAGAATGTAACCACAACGTCCTTGCAGAATACTTCATCGTTATCCAGATCTTTATATATATATTCTTTAAAATTTGTATTTCTTGTTGAAAATATAGCAGTGCTCTAAGAAAGATCCCAAATTTCTTGAATCAATTCTATCATTTTTTGTATTGCATTTCTAACATATTTTCTTATTTCTTGTAGCAAGCTTGATGAACGTTTACATTTATTGTTTCTTTTAGGGATGTCTTCTAGAAAAAGGGTTGGTTGAATTGTATCTAGGGGATATTGAAATAAAGGTCCTCGCATAAAGGTTGCTTCTAATTATTTTATTTTTTGTTTCAATTCTAAATTTTCTCTTTCAACAGTTTCAACAAGCTTAAAGAATAAATCACCAATTTTATTTTTTAAAACATCTAATTCACTTATCATTTCACTCAATTTTTTTATCCTCCTCAAGCAACATGCATTGTTTTGTTTCATCCAAGTACTTGAAGGAATTTTCTTCTCTCTTCTATGGGAATCACTTAGGATTGAAACTCTGGTTGAGAATGTACCCACAACGTCCTTGTAGAATACTTCATCATTATCCAGATATTTTTATATATATTCTTTAAAATTTGTATTTCTTGTTGAAAATATAACAGTACTCTAAGCAATATCCCAAATTTCTTGAATCAATTCTATCATTTTTTGTATTGCATTTCTGAAATATTTTCTTATTACTTGTAGCAAGCTTAATGAACCTTTACATTTATTATTTCTTTTAGGGATGTCTTCTAGAAAAAGTGTTGGTTGAATTGTATCTAGGGGATATTGAAATAAAGGTCCTGGCATAAAGGTTTCTTCTAATTATTTTATTTTTTGTTTCAATTCTAAATTTTCTCTTTCCATAGTTTCAACGGACTGCTTCAAAGTTTCTCCGGTTGCACCATGGAATTGTGCAATTTTCGACGGTGAAACTCCATCAAAGTCAATTACTGATTTCCATTTTTTCAATGACATTTTTTTAGTATTAAATTTTTCAAGTAACAATTTTTATGACACTCAATTGTAGGCCACATGGTGCAAAGCTATAGATTCTTCCTCGAAAATTTCTAGTTCTTGGGAGATTAGGGCTTTAGTGATTTCCCTAGTTTTCAATAGTCTTTGCTCAAACCGATTGGGTTCTTCAATAAGTTCATCGATGTCCATAGCTTTTGGGATTTCTTAGGTTTCAGGTATGCTTAATCGTGTTTTCTTTGAATTTCTTTCTCTCTTGACAAAAGTATACACAGTATGGGAATTTTCAACATTTTATCTAGGTGGATCCTTATCACTATCATCATATGATCCTCCAACTCATGTTTTTCTCATTTCAATACTACCAGTCCTATGTTTTGTTCTCGATGGAATACACTTCTGGGAAACACTTGGTGAACTAGGGTTTTTGTCTGCTACTTCTCTACCATGTCATCGGTAACCTTCATTGGTACTGATCAATTCTTCTATATTATCTAAATCTTGGTCAGCCAAAATCTCAGGGAGATCTAAATTATGTTTTCCTCCTTATTTAAATTGCTCGATTTTGGTGAAATATAAATAATAGACAATAGATTCCATATGTGAAATGAGCATGTCATTCAAGTGAAAACCATCAACAAGTTTGGATTCTTTTAATATGAGTTGGTTAAGATGATATACAAGTTCATTGAGATGGGTTATGTTCTTTACAGTGAATTCTCCAATTTTCCACGATAGGGTTATGAACTGATTTGTTCTCTTCTCGTGGAAGAAGTGGGCCCATGTTTTATACTTCCTGCACACTTCCTCATCAAAAAGCTTTTATGACACATAAAATGGGAGAAGGAAAGGATTTTATTCACCCCCGAATAACCTGATAACACTATAATTCTCAAAATTCTCAAACACCCCTTTCCCCACAAGAAAGATGTCAGCTTCAAGAGATAATATTGATGTACTAGGGACAATTTTTTTTTTTAACTCTTAAATGAAATTATTGTGAGTTGGGTAAATGTTATATTGAGATTTGTGTTTATACAAGGTTGAATACCATGCGTAAACTAGTTCCATCTTGAAATCAATGTTTCTTTCCCTCAGCAAGTCCTCAGATACATGATAGTAATTAATGGAAAAAATGAGGTAAGATGTCATATAGAATTTTCAAGTATTTTTCAAACTACTTAAATGAAAATAAGCTTCACTCAAAACAATGTGGCCCCATTCTATAATGATATTCTCATGTAAATAAAAATGTAGGGAATATATAATATTTCTTGGAATAGATATAGTATATTCCAAACAACCAATATGGGAAAATAACTAGGAAAATTATTTGTATGGGTGTTTTAACGAATTTACCTCAATCTTGGAGACACTATGGTTATTTCCTGAGTCAACAAAATAATTGATAAGAAACTTTTCTCTTACCTTATGTTGTTTCATAAATTTATTAGCCTCTTTGCCTTTAAATCACATAGTGGATGTAGGAAGTCATAACATTCTGGAAAACACTGAAGGAGCTAAAGAAATAAGTTGTTTTCCTTGAGGTTGAATTATTCTTTTTTCCAGGTTGAACTGATCTACACACCATTGAACAAGATCTTTCAATCTTATTACTTCTAGAACACAACCATCTAGTGTTATGCCTGAAGTCCAAATTAAGTTTTTCTTTTTTTCAGCTAGAGAAATATCCTAGTAATAGTTGTATTCCATCGATCACTCAAACTCTTGATTCTCAATCCCATGTATGATTAACATATTCCCACAATACAACTCATTTTCTTACTTGAGATTTTTTCTCTCTTTTGGATTTAGCAATAGGTGGTGCTACTGTCAATATTTACAGCTTGGAATATTATATTTTATTTAATTTCAACATGTATTGTCTTGATGATTTAATCAATATAAATATTTCTTTGAATTTTTCGACCTACATGATGAGATTTAAATTTATTTCAAAGTTTATGGGCCTTTTGCAAATTTAATAACAATATTATGCTCACACAAGTGACAGTTGATGTGGTAGGGGGAATAAATGTGATAGGAAGTGGTGATGTAATGTTGTAGCGGATGAAAAGTGGTAAGTATGGAAGTGCAATGTGAGGGTTGGAAAGTGAATTATGTAATACATGGTACTACGAACCTTCAATACTAAAGACACGAAGAAAGGTAAGGACTCATGCACTCAAAAAAGAAATTCGACATAGTATAGGAGATGGTTATTTTGTGGATTGTAGATGCAGGAGATGAACTTTATAGATCATGGAAATGCAAGTTGGTAGCTATGAAAACCTAGAGACTCTATAAAAAGTTAACTGGGATGGTTAGTCGTCCCACATCTACAACTCAAGAAAATGGTTAAGTATGGAAGGGTGAAAAGTTTTTTTTGGGGGGAACATGAAAGTAAGACGTGAAAACTTTGGTAGAACGATTGCGAACCTATGGACCTAAAGGCATGTGGGTCAGGAACTTGTTATATATAATGAATCATTCACCAAATTATAAAATCTTGTTTAATATTCCACTAAATTACTGAACCTTCTAAAGACTTGGTCAATCCTTCACTAAATTATAAAACATTTTGATGTTTTGGTTAATGTTTTAATAAAATATAAAACCCAATTTCTAGGATGACTTTCAACTGTTACAGGTATGAAATAACTGAGAGGGGGGGGGG
>JASDQU010214802.1:0-11111 GCA_032191745.1 Picea mariana | reverse complement strand
TAAAATATTAATTTGAAAACAACATAGTAAGAATCTAAGAATAGAAACTAATAAAATAAAAATTTAAGGTAAATGAAAGAGAACAAATCAATTGAAAACATATAAATACATACCTCGTACATTTCAACATTTACATATTATTAATCTTCTTCTTCATCCAAATCAACATCTGTATCATCCAATTCACAATTGATGTTGAAATGATTGGCCATATCAACATCATCATCAATGTCATCACTTCAAATCATATCATCATCAATAACATTGTCTCCTACATTTGATTCGACCTCTTCGAGTTCTCGATGTAGCCCCCCTTCTCTCCTAGGGATTGCGCGACCTCCCGATCAAGGATATTCAAAAGGCTAAGCTGAATTAGCTCCTCGGGACCCTGCTAGCCCAAAATTGATTTAACACAGGCCCCTTATATCCTTAGGCGCAAATCCTATGTAACCTGCGGTCCCTTTTCCTGGCACTCTTGGAAATTTTAAACTTGCCAGGGCTAGCTCCTTCCGCTAGGCCCCTCTCCTCATATGACCTTAGACTGTGACCCAGGGCTAAACCCTAAGGTGCTTCACAACTTCAGGCTTCAGTTGTTTTGGAAACAACTGCAACCTTTTTTCCCTAACCCCGAACCACGAACCCACCTGGACAATCAACGATTCTCGCTTATCTGACAACCAACGACTGTGATCCTCTTCGAACTCCATCATTCAGGAGTTCCAAATTTTCCAACACCTTTTTTCTCCTGAAGTGCTTCACACTCAAACTTGCTTTTTTGCTGCCACATATCCTCCTCGCATCCAATGGCTGGGATTACTTTGCGGCTCTGGGACTTCGGCAATCCCCACTCTTTAAACACTTCTAAACCTCTGAATTCACGAATTTCCAAAGGACTCCAAGGCTAACCTCTGTGCAACTCTCCCAGATCTAATGGTCTAGAACGATCCTGCTTCCTCCTTAATGGATCTTGCTCGTCAATTTGGGGAATATTCAGTGGGTTCCTTCCTACTGAAGAACTTTTTTCCGCTATCTCTCCTAAGCTTGTTCTTCCTCGACACTCTGAACTTCTCAGAATGACTTCTTCAATACTTAGTCAAATATCGACCTTGCGCACACCTTGCAACATGCTTCCTTCAACTTAACTCTTGATGGGCAATTGTACTCTCCTTCCAATAGTTCTTATACGGCTCAATTTTTCCTCCTGAACAATATGACTTTGAGTTCATTTTCTCCTATGCACACTTTTGAGCTATCCCTCCTGAACTTCTGAGTCAAAACAGACTCTATCAATGCACACCTTATGAACACTTATGCACTCCTTGCAAACAAAATCTTCATGTTATCTCTCCTTAGCTTCTGAGTCGAAAGAGATTCTGTCAATGCACTCCTTGTAGACACTATGCACTCCTTGCACTTGCTTATAGAAGAGAAACAATTGAAACTTATCTAATTCTCACAGATTCATACATTCAACCATGTAATGCATTCATAACATAAGAACAAGTAATAACAGAGAATTGCAATTAAACAGAAATCCTACCATTCATTCAGATAGACATAGTAACAACAATACCATACATTTGGGATCAATGCTTCATTGTTATATTCATTCAAATGATATGTACATGGACTCATACAACTCAATAAGCTTCAACAAGATTCAACTACAATAATCTTCAGCGGCTACTTCTAAATAACTCTCAACAATAACCTTCAACAACCTCATTTGGGCATACAATACATTTATTTATACAAGAAGGCTCATAGAGCTTTTCCCTCCAACTACCTTAGTGTTATCTTATCAAATTAAAAAATTTCAATTACTTAGGCTTTATTATAATAAATTATCGGTACAAACAGATAAGAGAAAATGCTTCAGATCTATACTGCAATCTACTATATTAAAGAAAATACAATCCCCATCGATCTCATGCGATGGTTCAGCCTCTAAGCATTAAATAAGTTATTTAATTACAATCTTTTCAAGTATTTCATGACATGCCCTCTTAAATTCAAAGTCACTTCAAAATGTGCACCATGGTGCTGAGTTTTCTTCCACTCATGCTTTGATGACGATGCTCCTGCATCATACTCCTCTGGACAAAAATTCATGGACTTCTATCCATGAGCTCCTGCACCAACTTTCCATGCTTCTGAATATCTTCTTCATTTACCCAACTAGCATATTCTATTGGGTGTCCTTTCCACTTTACCAAATACTCAAAATAAGTCTTCCTTCAGGTGTTCTTACCAATTCTCTGATCTATGATCTTCTCCATCTACGGATTTTCTGCTATAGGAATCTACTTCTTCCACTAGATAACTTTCTAATCTTTCGACTCTCTGGTGTCATATTCTCTGTAAGGATACATGTATGAAATGTTTAATATGGGCGATACACCCACATCCTCTGGCAGCTCTATCTGATAATCATTGGCACCAAATTTCCTTAGGATCTTGCACGACCCTATCTTCTTCAATTTCAATTTGTTATATGTTCCCCCTGGGAACCTTTCCTTCCTGAGATGTGCTAGAACTTGATCTCCCACTTCAAATTGAAGTTTTCTCCTATGCTAATCAACTCTGAATTTATATTCTCTACTGTTGTTCTTCAACTACTCTTTGATCTGATTATGAAGCTTTTGCATTTCTATAGCGACGTCTTCTGCTCCAGCACTTCTGAATTCATTCTGCTCTAGATCTCTCAACTCTGATACTCCTCTTGGCTTCATCTCATATACTATCTGGAATGGAATCTTCCCTGTACTCCTGTTTGGTGAATCATTGTATGCAAACTCTACTTGTGACATAATTTGATCCCACTGGCTATGATGTTCAGTGACCAGACTCAGTAAATTTCCTAAACTTCGATTTACCACCTTTGTTTGTCCATATATTTGAGGGTGATATGCTAAACTAAAACACAATTATTTCCCCATATTCTTCCTCAATGTCCTCCAGAAATGACCAACAAATTCAATGTCCCTGTCTGAGACAATACTCTTGGGCAACCCATGAAGTCTCACAACTTCCTTGGAAAACAAATTTGCAATGTGTGTTGCATCATTAGTTTTCTGGCATGGGATAAAGTGTGCCATATTTGAGAATCTATCAACCACAACAAATATGGAATCACTTCCCCTTTGTGTTCTTGGAAACCCCAACACAAAATCCATGCTTATTGCATCCCAAGGCCTATCTGGAATAGGAAATGGTTGATACAACCCAGTGTCCTGTCAATTTCCTTTTGCATACTAGAAAATATCACATCTGTCCACAAATTTCCTTACCTCTACCCTCATACCTGGCCAATAGTATGAATTGTTAAACTGTGCAAATGTATTGTCATGGCCAAAATGTCCTACTAGACCTCCACTATGTTTTTCCTTCAACAAATTTTCTCTCATTGAGCACTTTGGTGTGCACAACTAGAAACCTTTAAACAACAATTCATCTTGAATCAGATACTCTATCCACTGGCTTCTGTCTCTGAGCATAGAATTTTCACATGCTTCATATGCCTCTTTAAAATCTGGGTCATCACAATACATCTCCTTAAGGTGTTCGAACCCTAAGGTTTTCGCTTGAAATTCCTGCAAAATCAGACATCTCCTGCTCAATGCATTAACAACTTTGTTAGCATTACCAAAAATATGTTTAATGAAAAAAGTGAAATTTTTCATAAACTTATCCACTTAGCATGTCTCTGATTTAACTTCTCATGTCTGGTTATGAATTGTAAATCTTGATTGTCGTTGTACAAAACAAATTCTTTTGGAACAAGGTAGTGCCTCCATTTCTCCAAGCCTTTAATTACGGCATAAAACTCTTTATCATAGGTGGAGTAATTTCTCTTAGTGTCATTCAGATTCTCACTGAAATATGCAACATGCCTATTATCTTGGCTTAAGACTGCTCCAATTGCAACTCCACTAGCATCACATCTTACTTGAAATGTCTTCCCAAAATATGGTAAGACCAGAATCGGTTGTTCTATTATCTTCTCCTTTAATATCATGAAGCTTTTCTCGGCTTCTTCTGTCCACTTAAAAGACTTGTGTCTCTTCTTAACCGTATCTAATATTGGTGCACATATACCACTTAAATTTCTAATGAACTTCCAATAGAAACTTTCTAATCCATGGAATCTTCTCACCTCAAATATAATCCTTGGCGATGGCCATTCTCTAATTTATCTCACCTTCTATGGATACATATTCAATTCATTCGAAGAGATTACAAAACCCAAGTAAATGAGTTATGTTTTCATAAAAGAGGATTTCTTCAGATTTATCAACAACTTCTCTCGCTGCAATCTTCTCATCACTAACGTCAGATGTCTCGAATTCTCTTCTTCAGTTTTACTGAAGACTAATATATCATCCAGATATACAATCACAAACTTACCAATGAAATCTTTCAATACCTCATTCATCAACCTCATAAAATTACTTGGGACGTTTGTCAAGCCAAATGGCATAACAAGCCACTCATACAACACTTTGTTTGTTTTGAAGGTTATTTTCCACTCATCACCTTCTCTCATTCTTATCCAGTGATATCCACTCTTCAGATATGTATTTGAAAAATAATTTTCTCCACTCAAACAATCCATTAGGTCATCCATCCTTGGAAAAGGAAATCTGTACATGATGGTGATTTTGTTTATGGCTCTTGAGTCTGTACACATTCTCCATCCTTTTTTAAACTCAACACAGTTGGTATTGCGCATGGACTTAAGATTTCTTTGAGAAAACCCTTGTCCATCAAATCCTGGACTTGTCTCTTTACCTCCTCATTTTATTGAGGTGTTAATCTATATGCTTCTTTGTTCGACAGAATTGCTCCTGGTATTAGATCAATGTGATGGTTGATACTCTTGATAGGTGGCAATGAGCTAGGTAACTCATCCACTACTATGTCAGCAAAATTCTCTAACTGCTCCTAAATTTCTTTAGGCATATCATCCACAAAATTATTTGTAAGGATGACTCTAGGATTCCTCACTAAAACAAACTACATCTTTTGTTCCTTCTTGACTTCACTTAGGAGTTCCTTCCCACTCATGAGAAGTATACTTCTGTTGGCTTCTTCCTTTACTTTATTTTCCTCTATTGGTAGTAACATGTGTGTCCTACCATTCTTCTCCAAAGTATAATTATTTCTTCTCCCATCATGAATGACATTCCTATCATACTACCATGGTCTCCCCAAAAAAACATGACATACATCCATGGGAATCACATCACACAAAATATCATCTCTATATCCTCCTATCTTAAATTCAACTAGGCATTGTTTAGTTACCATTACCTGGTGTCCTTTCTACAACCATGAGACTCTATATGGACTCAGATGTGTAGTTGTCTCCAACTCCAGTTTCTCCACCATATTTGTGGGTACTAAGTTATCAATGCTCCCACTGTCAATTATCACCTTTCATACCCTATCTTTGGTCTTACAAGTAGTTCTGAACAAAGTATTCCTCTGCACTAGTTTTTCAACCTCTAGCTCTAGCTTCAAGAGAACCTTCTTCATCATCAAAGATTTCCCATCTTCTACACCTTATGCTTCAACATTCTGCTTCTACGCTTCTGAAATGTGAGCTTCACCTCCTCCTTCTTTCTTTCTTTCAGGACATTCCCAAGACATTTGTCCTGTTTTTCCATGGGAATAACACTTCACCTCTCTTCCTCTGCCTCTGCCTCTTCCTCAAGGAAAAGTATTTCTTCCGCCATAATGTCTCCCTCAAGAAATTCCTCCTTTTTCTAAGTGACTGCATGGTTTTTCAATCTCAACATTGGGCTTCTATGCCTTATCATGGACAATTCCTTTACCTCTATTTAGACTCCTTCCTCTCCTTCACTGGCTCTGTTTTCTGGCCAACTTCTCATGTTCCTTCAGCGCAATCTGATAAGCATCATCCACTATTCTTACTGTCATCATGTTGATTTCATCCTAGATTTCATATCTCAAGCCATTAATATACCTGGCAACCTTTTCATCATCTTTTTCTCTCTGTCCAGCCCTGATGTTCAGCTTGTAAAACTCCTCTTTGTACTCTTTCGCTGCCATTCCATTCTGTCTCAGTTTCTACAACTTCTTGAACATATTTATTTGATATTCCTTGGGTATGAATTTATCCTTCAACTTGACTACCACTCTGTCCCAATTCTTGATCTTTTGTTTGCCTTTGCATCTTCTGTCAGCCTGCAATTCATCCCACCACAGCGCTACATGTCCTTTTAATTTGGTGAAATCATGTTTCACCTTCTTCTCCTCATCAACATCTTCATAGTCAAAGTACTTGTCCATTGATCTTATCCAATCTAATAGTTCTTCAGCATCTAAATTTCCTTCATACATCAGGATGTCTATCTTTTCTCTAGCTCCCAATTTGACAACCGCTTTCAGCAAGCGTTCTTTTGCAACATCCTCTACTACAACTTCTTAAACTTACACTTCTTCTTTCTCTGCATCACTGATGTCTCCAACATTAGGTGCTCTCCCTTATGATGTCTCCATAGCATACAACCTTGCACAAAGTTCTCTCATCTCCCTTTCCACAACTCAATTTTCTATAGGTGGCTTTGCATGTCTTCTAGGCAGCATGGTGCTGAACTTTCTCCTTCACATAGAGATTTAAAAGAAAACTTTTCCTTCTAATACCACTTGATGATATCAGAATACCTCTTCTTTGCCTACAAAAATTAATTATGTGGCTCTAATACCACTTGATGGTATCAGACAAAACATTTTCCTAGGCTCTAATACCACTTGATGTAGCCCCCCTTCTCTCCTAGTGGTTGTGAGACCTCTCGGTCAAGGATATTCAAAAGGATAAGTCAAAATAGCTCCTTGGGACCCTGCTAGCCCCAAATTAATTTAATATAGGCCCCTTATCTCCTTAGGTGTAGGTCCTATGTAAACCGCAGGCCCTTTTCCTTGCGCTCTTGGAAATTTTAAACTTGCGGGCGTTAGCTCCTTCCGCAAGGCCCCTCTCCTCATATGACCTCGGAGTGTGACTCGGGGATAAACCCTAAGGCACTTCACAACTTCAGGCTTTGACCGTTTTAGAAACAGCTGCAACCTTTTTCCCTAACCCTGAACCGCGAACCCACCTAGATGATCGACAATTATCACTTATCCGATAGCCAACGGCTATGATCCGCTTCAGACTCCAGCGTTCGAGAGTTCCATATGTTCCAACACCTTTTTTCTCCCGAAGTGCTTCGCACCCGAACTTGCTTATCCGCTGCCACGTATCCTCCTCACAGCCAACGGCTAGGATTACTTTGTGGTTCTAGGACTTTGGCGATCCCCACTCTTTAAACACTTCTAAACCTCTAAATTCACGAATTTTTGAAGGACTCCAAGGTTAACCTCCATGAAACTCTACCAGATCTAATGGTCTGGAACGATCTTGCTTCCTCCTGAACAGATCTTTCTTGCTAATTTGGGGAATCTTCAGTGGGTTCCTTCCTACTAAAGAACTTATGTCTGCTATCTCTCCTGATCTTGTTCTTCCTCGACACTATGAACTTCTCAAAATAACTTCTTCGATAATTAGCCAAATATCAACCCTGCACACACCTTGCAACAGGCTTCCTTCAACTTAACTCTTGATGGACGAATGTGCTCTCCTTGCAATAGTTCTTATATAGCTCAATTGTTCCTCCTGAACAATATGACCCTGAGTGTGTTTTTGCCTACGCACACTTTTGAGCTATCCCTCTTGAACTTTTGAGTCAAAATAGACTATTTCAATGCACACCTTGCGGACACTTATGCACTCCTTGCAAACAAAAGCTTCGCGTTATCTCTCCTAAGATTCTGAGTCGAAAGAGACTCTGTCAATGCACTCCTTGCGGGCACTATGCACTCCTTGCACTTGCTCATAGAAGAGAAACAATTGAAACTTATCTAATTCTCACTGATTCATACATTCAACCATGTAATGCATTCATAACATAAGAACAAGCAATAACAGAGAATTGCATTTAAATAGAAAGCCTACCATTCATTTAGATAGACACAGTAACAACAATACCATACATTTGGGATCAAGGCTTCTCTGTTATATTCATTCAAATGATATGTACATGGGCTCATACAACTCGATAAGCTTCAACAGGCTTCAACTACAATAATCTTCAACGGCTACTTCTAAATAACTCTCAACAATAACCTTCAGCAGCCTCATTTGGGCATACAATACATTTATTTATACAAGAAGGTTCATAGAGCATTTCCCTCCAACTACCTTAGTTCTATCCTATCAAATTAAAAACTTTCAACTACTAAGGCTTTATTACAATAAATGATCGGTACAGACAGATAAGAGAAAATGCTTCATATCTGTACTGCAATCTACTATATTAAAGAAATTACAATCCCCATCGATCTCATGCGATGGTTCAGCCTCTAAGCATTAAAGAAGTTATTTAATTACAATCTTTTTAAGTATTTTGTGACATTCCCTCTTAAATTCAAAGTCACTTCAAAATGTGTGCCATGGTGCTGAGTTGTCTTCCACTTGCGCTCTGATTATGATTCTTCTACATCAGTTCTTCATCTAACACAACATCAATATCATCTTCATCAAGAACATTGTCTCGAACATATCCTTGAACTTCTTCGACGTCTTCTTATGACACATGAACTAACTTCTCCTCTACATCATCTTAGTCTTCAATATCATCTTCTTCGCTACATTATACTTTACCGACCTTCCTCTTGGATCATATCTAATAACATATGACCAACCCCCTCTACCTGGAACCTACGAATAAAATCCATGTTTGCATTGGCTTGGAAGAACATAGGGCTCTGATCCCATCTCAATGTTCCCTATATTAAGAATGGTAAATCCGTTAGCATGTTGATTAACAGTTCTATCAGGATCATGTTCATTCATTCATAGCATGTACCATTTGACGTTGAACATAACTAATTTGAAGGATTTAAAGTCACACTCAAGTATATCATCCAAATACCCATAGTATCGATTTTCAGAGACTTCTGAATGTCTGTCACTTCTAGAGGAAACATTAGTAACCTAAAACATTGCAGTTATCCCACTATTAGAGGTTTTCATCTTTTCATCCAACTTTTTGATGTGAAATTTGCGGCCATTGCACCATATAACATTGTGGTGTTTCAACTGAATTATTCCAAACATGTAAAAAATGCATTATCATTTGATAAAAATATTTATGCCTTGAAATTGTGAAAATTAAGAAAAAAAACACGCCATATACTATAATATAATATTAAAAAAAAACAAATAGTATGGGTGAATATATGCTTACCTTTTTATCTTTTAAGACATAAGCTAAATCAATTTCCCTCTATGTATGATTGGCATCTCCTTTACGTTCAACCTCTTTGACCAGTGAATCCACACCATACCATGATAACCTACCATTATTATATTGTATACATCGTTCAATCCATACCTTCATCCAATCAATATTTTTTGCAATGTCTAAATGTATTGGATCCCACTCTCAAGCAACTATATTAAAAT
Organism: Picea mariana; assembly: GCA_032191745.1. Classification (NCBI taxonomy): domain Eukaryota; kingdom Viridiplantae; phylum Streptophyta; class Pinopsida; order Pinales; family Pinaceae; genus Picea; species Picea mariana. Next base: position 1,582 of record JASDQU010214802.1, on the reverse strand, counting down.
AAAACAATTCACATATAATTAATTACCATGGTATACCTTCACAATAATGGATTATACATGAAGACTAAAATTAAAACAAGTATGATATACATAAAAACAAAAAGTCAAACGTATTATAAATCACCACCATGATCTACTTACTTGTCACTTTCCTTATTCTACCTTTCCCCAATAGTTGCTCGCCTTCAAATTTGTTGATGGAGTTGACATCCCAAACGTGATCCATATTAATACTTGCAATTATTTTAGGAATATATTGAGTAATATAAACCATGGTTTGATATACCATATATCCCTCTACCATAGATACCTCGGGACATGCTCTTTGTCTAACCAATTCCTTCAATGATTTCAAGTGCCTCTCAACCATCCACATTGACCTTGTGTGTATAGGTCCACACGTTTCAATCTCCTCAACTTGGTGTATGAAGTAGCGTTATTGTGCATTGAAAAATGTCAGAGGTAGATACTTCTACATTTCAAACATTAGATGAGGAATTTGTCTCCTCCAATACTTTATATCTTCTTTATCTATTTATTTAGATGACAACCATCTACAAATGATGCAAGCAAATCATAGGTTTCAACAAAAAAGTATATAGTACTACATTACACATGAAGTGAAATATAAGTTGTACAATGAATTGAACAAATTACACTTTGCATATAAATTGTCACTTACCTCATGTATTTTCCAAGATCATATATAACTTGTTTGACATTGTTGTCAAAGTTGAATGGGAGAGACAGATGTAGAACATACTATAACAAAATAAATAAATAAATAATTATTCCCAAATTAGTAGAAAAAGAGACTAACAAGATATTTCACCAATATACAAATGTGTATAACAAAATAATTACCTTAACGAATGTATTCCAATCATGAGTTTTTACCCCACCTAGTTCACCTTTCTTTGTTAGGATATTCTTTATGTTTGAAGAAAATATAGTGGGAAATTTAATTTTTTGAATAACCTCTTTTACATCCTTTCTTTGTTTCTCCGTCAATAACCATGGAAGGGCGCTTATATTTTGGTCTCCATTGCTATTTGAATTAATCACACTTTGCATTTCATGATTGGCCTCCTTAATGCCATTACAGATATTTACAATTTTTTCTTTGTCACTCCTTCCATCTAAGATTCACCATAATGTTTATATTACATTCTTCCCGATGTGCATTGTATCAAACAAATGGACAATTTCTAGGTTCTCATAGTAGAGGAGCCTACTGAATTATACATGATAAATTTTCATTCCTTGTGGAAGCTCCCCATTATTAATTCCTTCGTGACAACCTTCAAGTGAAGCATAATTAAAGATATTACAACAAAAATTGTCAATTAGTACAATGAACAAAATGCAATAAAAATATAAAATATTCCAAACATTTCATGTATGATACATAGACATTTTGATCCATACATTGACGATTTATATTATATTGCAACTTCCATAGACGAGGTGTCATTCTCCATGGTTTTAATCCAGTCTCTTCTTTCCCATTGAAAATCTGTTTTTCGGTACTTTGATACCTATGGTTCTTAGAGAGGAAGTGCCTATACTCGTCAAACACCTC
>JASDQU010214799.1:0-15353 GCA_032191745.1 Picea mariana | reverse complement strand
ATAACCTCTTAAGAGGCCAAATCTAGTTTAGACAAACACTCTACTTTTCATGCAATAAAATTTATCGCATTAACCTACCATCAATTTACCTAAATAAAATACACGATCTACATTGCCCACGACACTTTTAAGGCACTGGTCTCATTTTACACATTTTGCAAAGCCATATGCTTCACTCTCTTTTTCAGTGATTTACTTGAAAGCAAATTTAAATTCACTTGCATCTAACAATTGTGTCTTAAGTATCCTTTTATGCAAGTGTATGTCTAATATATATCGTGGTGAATAATTGATCTGTGTATTTTTGCTTTATGTTGGTTAATGAAAGAATAAACTCCTAGATTCATTTCTTGTACTTAGTTTAGTTCAAGCCTTAGTATATTTATTAGGGACTACCCCACATGGCTTCGCTAGGAGTTGGCCTAAACGGAGAAGTTGAGGATTAGGTGACAACACCTTAACTCTCACTTGCCCCCAAGGACACATCGAGTGGATTGAAGATTTCTTCCACGTCTCTCAGGTGTGTATAAGGAGGCAACAAGACCCACTCAAATTGTGTCTCCTAAAACGTAGCAACACCTATTGTATGTAGACATCTTTCTCAACTGCATGGGAAACCAAGCTAACTCTACCTCTGAACAAAATAACCATATACCGATCATATCCCTACATCTGATGGGAACCAACCTCTTCCTCAACACAAGTGATAAACTCTGGGAGAATCTTAGAATGCCATCCAAAATAGTGCATGTTGGCTCCTAACCCGCAAAATTTTCAAGGGTGCTTCGTATACTTGCGCATCTTTGGGTGCTTGGTATACTGTCATGTTCCGACAGAGAAGAGAACCAAGCTGGAGCCTACTGCAAAGAAAGGCATCTTAGTCGGTTACAGTGAGACCTCAAATGCCTATAGAATCTACATTCCATCACTTAGGAAAATAGTGGTGAGACAGGATGTGAGATTTGAGGAGGACAGGGCTCTCAAGAAGTCCTATGGACAGATGTTAGCAAAAGGACAGGTTCAGATCTTACCTAAGGAGGAGGCTACTCAGCTAGGACCCCAGACTTATGTGTAGGGTGGACAGCAGTTGCAGCAGATTGTGCAGGTAGAGCAACATGAGCAGCATGATGAGCATGATGAGGAGCAGGATTCTTCAATCTCACAGGTTGAGTCTTCTATTAGGAGGACGAAGTGGGATGAGCGTACATTGAGAGAGGCTCAGGAGCAGGTGGATGCTCCTAGGACATCAATCAGGAAGAGCAAACCACCTGAGAGATTTTCCAACTACATGGCTCTTATGAGCGAATTGATAGAGGTCGAGCCTTCCAGCTTTCAAGAGGCATCTGAGCAACAGGTGTGGAGATATGCGATGATGGAAGAATATTCTTCTATCATGAAGAATGGTGTTTGGGAGGTTGTGTTGCGGCCTGAGGGAAAGTTTGTGATTGGATCCAGGTGGATATCCAGGATCAAGCACACTGCAGATGGCAGTGTGAATAAGTTCAAAGCTCAGTTTGTGGCTAAGGGATTCTCACAGAAGGAAGGGATTGACTTCAGTGAGACATTTGCACCCGTGGCCAGGTATTCTTCTATCAGGGCAGTGATATCCATTGTAGCAGAGTTGGGTTGGGAGATCCACCAGATGGATGTCAAGACAGCGTTTCTGAATGGAGTGATAGAGGAGGAGATCTACATTGAGCAGCCAGAGGGATTTGAGGTGCATAGCAAGGCATCTCATGTTTGTAGATTGAAGAGAGTGTTATATGGGCTCAAGCAGGAACCACGTGCTTGGTACAGCAGGATTGATAGCTACTTGCTTGGGATGGGCTTTACCAAGAGTGATGCTGACTCTAGCCTTTACTATATTTTGGTTGGAGGAGAGCCACTCATTCTTGTGTTGTATGTAGATGACTTGTTTATGAAAGGATCAGGGAAGCTCATAGCAAACTGCAAGAGGGATCTTGCTAATGAGTTCGAGATGAAGGACTTGGGGCTTATACATTATTTTCTAGGTTTGGAGGTGTGGCAGAAGGATGGATAGATTTTCCTTGGACAAGGGAAATATGCTCTGGATATCCTAAAGCGCTTTGGTATGCAGGATTGCAAGCCCATGGAAACTCCAATGGTTACCAATTGAAAAATATTGATGCATCCAAGTCAAAAGGAGTAGATCCCACAATCTACAAGCAGCTCATAGGCTCGTTGATGTATCTGGTCAACACTAGGCCAGACTTGTGTTTTGCAGTGAACACGCTCGGTCAGTTTATGGTGGAGCCAAAGTGTGTACACAGGGTAGCTGTGAAGCATGTTTTGAGGTATCTGCATGGAACAGTTGAGTATGGATTGAGTTACATCTAGGGTGATGGAGTGAAGCTCGAGGGTTATTCAGATGCAGATTAGACAAGCAGTGTTGTGGACAAGAAGAGTACTTTAGGTTGTTGCTTCAGCTTGGGGTCGGGAGTTATTTCTTGGTTCAACAGAAAGCAGAAGTCAATTGCTTTGAGTTCTACAAAGGCTGAATACATGGCGGCTAGCTTGGCATCTTGTGAAGTCATTTGGCTTCGCAAACAACTCATGGGGTTGTTTGATTAGGAGTTGGAGACTACAGTGATCCACTATGACAATCAGAGTTGCATCAAGCTCTCTGAGAATCCTGTGTTTCACGATAGATCCAAATACATAGAGATTCGTTACCACTTCATCAGGGACTGTGTTCAGAAGGGAAGTCTGAGGCTACAGTTTGTGCCAACCAGTGAGCAGATAGCAGACATACTCACAAAGCCTTTGGTGAAAGGCAAATTTGTTTTCTTCCGAGACAAGTTAGGGGTTGTGCAGAACACCTTCCTCGCTAAGAGGGAGTGTCAAAATTGTAGCGGAGAGAAGGTGTCTACCTATGTTCTTGTGTCCTAGAGCATAAGGGGGACATTAAACTACCGAAGTGAACTCTTTATTAATCTTGCCGAAGTTTAACTTAGGAAAGTATGATAAGTGATGTTCTAATTTGTCATTGACTTTATAGGCCTATTTTTTCTAAGGTTTCCTTGGAAAATTATTTAAGTTGTTATTTAAATGTTATGATCCCAATGAAGAGAGAAGATCAAATTTGTATTATTGATCTTTTTAGAAGGATCTAGAGAAAGGTCAATTCAAGAATATAAAGTGAGGGTGAGGGCACAAGCTATCACATTCTATTGTGATCATCTTTGAAGGGTGATTGAGAGAAAAAGGAGGGGGCATAAGGGTTTACCCAAGAAGCTGATTTTTCTGCAGAGATTTTCTGAGCAAGGGCAACGATTAAAGAAACCGAGTTGAGGGCTGAAAGGCAGCGTTTTGCAGGGGCCATTTGCTGCAGGGCGTGTGCTAAGTTTAGCAGGCCGCACAGGGTTTGAAAGAAGCACACTAAGTGAGCCATACAGCTAGGAAAAGAGACAGCTTCAGCTGAGATCGATTTATCTCAGTCTGGAGAATTTTGGGAGGCCGTACAGCACCCAGAGAGGACTGTTTCAAGGCTGTAATATTTCAGATCTGCTGTAAGAATTTTCTGAGTTGTATTCTTTGTATTTTGCTGCTGATATTTGATAAAGAAGATAAGAATAAAAGCCCTCCTTTGTTGGTTTTCCCCAGAGTTGCGGTTTCCAGGGTATATCTTGTGTATTTGTGTGTTTGGCATTATTATTTCCGTTGTGCATGTGTTTAACTCAGCTTGTATAATTATAGTATAGATCTGAAATTAAATTTCTGGGTATAATCTATTGAGCTTAATTATCATATAGTCGGGTTCAAAAACTTTTACAATCTTGATTCTTGATTAAGGTAAGGGATTAATTTACCCTTAGGGTTCTAATCTCTTGCCCTAATTTTTAAGATAGAAGTGACCAAATCTAAGAGGGGCATACATCTTGACCCCATAAGCCCTTATTGGAGAAAAGGCACTAGTCTTCTCCCAACAACCAACCAAAAAACCCTAAAATTCAAAATCTTTTATTTTTTATTTGTTTAAAAGGAAATCTAACGACGAAAAATCAAAGAAAAATATTTATTTGGATTTCTTTCATTTAGTGTAAAGTGAACGGTTTATTTTATTCCCTAGACAAGTTTGTCCTAGGGTTTGGGCTTAATTGTTGATATCTAACCCTAAGGAGGCAAAACGGCCCTATAGAAAGGAGCTTCAAGGTTTTATCTAACCATTTGTGGGTTGATTTAAGGCATTTCTCAAATCTGAAAATTAAATTGCAGAAATAAAAATCAGATTTGGTGAAACCCTAAGGCTAGGGTTTGGTGCTTCAAGGTGTATTCTTACTCATACCTAGCCTCTATTTCATTTCTAGATCATTCATACAAGTTTATCTTATAGATCTAGTGGTGAATTTCATCTCTAAGGTGCTTCTAATTGTTTATCATTTACTTAGAGAATTATTTGGTGAATTCCAAGTGCTAACTTGAAAACCCCAGGGGTATTCATCTTCTATTTTACAAGTTCTTGCTTAGTTAATGATTACATCTCTTTAGAAATTGCTTCTAACACTTGTTGGGCTGTTGTTGTATGGTATATTCATTGCCCAAGAGGAAACATCCAGGACACCTTGCTTTCTAGTGTAAAATCTCGCTCTTGAATGGTATTTTCATGCTTTAAATCTGAAATTTCTGTGTTTTTATTCATAAAACAGATTTAGAAGTTCAGGGACAGCCTTAAGCTTGTCCTCTCTTAGCATATAATCAAGTGGTAATCACAAGCACACATTTATTCATGCTATTTGTCTTCCCTCTTTGTGCCCTAAAGTAGCTTAAAAGTGGTTCTAACCTCTTTGAAGTTTTATTTGTTGAGTGATAGATATAAATGCAAATCTGAAGTTGCTAGTATTGTTTAACTTACATATCAAATTTGGCACACACATCCACTAGATCTTAACTCTCTCTCTTTCAAGTGGATTATACTTGTGGTTATTGCTATTGTTCTAGTTGTATATCTTTAAAGCATTTAGTCACTTATTGGAATTCTTGTGCATGGTCTTGTTACATATACTGCGAATTCATTAAAGTAAATCATAAGCTTGCATGGTTTTAATTCACTTAAAGATGTTTACTTGATCGAATAAGGATACCCCCATGACTTCTAGGAGCTGGCCTAAAGTGAAGGGGAAAGTGTACTTAGGTGACAGTGGTGCACTTCCCATTTTGTTGCCCCAGTTAGCACATGTGTTGGGACTTTGCACAAGGGTGCTAATTTAGGCAGTAACAGAGCAATTTACTATAGAGTATTTATAATGAACTTCTCCGATAATGTAGCACATCTAATGAATTCACAAAAGAAGCCAAATGGATTAAAGTCCACAGAAAAACAAGCAAGCAAACTTCAACTTAATAGAAAGATAGAATGGATAACGGATCTGATCTTAGTTCTTCTAGATTCATCAAAACTATTCAAATTGTTCAATTGTGTTATCAACCTACCCAATTAAGCATATACTACTGTAGGATGATGAGGTGATAAGGAATCGGTGATAAATGTAACACATCTGTTACCATGTATAGAAAGTTCCATTGTTTCCAAATTAAAAAAGGAATCACTCATAGGAAGTTAAGAACTAGATTAAATCTACTAGATGACAGAGTTTAATATTTCTAAAATAAATAAATTTACTGAAACATGACTGGAATTTAAAACATCATATAATAGATTTTCTCTCGATAGCCCTAAAACAAATCCAACAATGTCACAGTACTTACAGGACAAGAGGTCCCCAGTGACCTAAATTTGTGTCAATCCAAACGAGGAAAGTCTTTAATATCTGAAATATGTAAGAGAAAATTTTCAATATACACTGTGCTAAAAATTCATAAAAAATATATCAAACTTGATAATTGAAAAATGGTGTTTACAAACCAAATGACAGAAAACAAGATATTTTCTACTTAAACCCATCCAAATATGATTTTTCTTTTGAATCGAAAAAATGCTGAAAGAACCAAGTTATATCAATTTTCACTTAACAAACATAGCAATCTTCAAAACATAAAATATTATTAAAGTCCACAACTATATGTAACAATTTACCTAATTAGAAGCAAACGTTTGCTTCATTAGGTTCTCTATCGAAATCGCGTGGCTCTTTACAGTGTAAACAATAAAGATAACATATCAACTTAAAATCTATTAAGCATAGTATGGCATCACTAATTAATGTGTGATCAACAAATTTCAAACTAAACCCAATTTACTAATGGTAACATGTCATAATTGCAAGATAACCCAAGTACACTAGAATTTTCTGTGTACCGTTGCACCTCATTTTATGAGGTTCCACATTGTGATTTTCATCACATTTGATGGGTTTTGCTGTTGGTACCTTTTGAGCATTGGACCAACTTGGGGGATACATCTTCATGGAGCCCTTTCTCTTCATGGAATTAGATTGTTTGGTGGAGGTATTTGATTGGGGGAGTCCCACTCCTCCTTGGTTGGATGATTATGCTTGCTGGTTTGGGCTTCTCACATGTGCTTACCTTGTTGGTCACCCCTTGATTGCACATTTGATGATTATGGAACATGCTATCTCATCATGGTGTGGTTTTGGTATACTTGTTTATCTTGAATGTGCTACATCTTATTCACACATGATGGTTCTAGCCTCCCAAGGGGTTAGATGATGGTGTTGGGTAGAAGTTTCATGATGTTGTTGGAGCTTCCTAGTGACCATATGTGATGATGTTGTATTATTTGTGTCACTAGGACGGGGTGTTCTACATGGTTCTCTTGTGTTGGATGTGTGATGGGGGGCATACTTGATGGTAGATGGAATTAAACCTTTTCTCATGTCCCCTTTTCTTTTGGCTTTGATGTTGATGTGGTTGGATGATGCATGTTATGGTAGTGCACTTTGCCTTGGTGGAATTTTCCTAGGTGATATGATTTAACATTGTAACATTTGTTAGATATCACTAAGGTGGAAATGAGTTTGATGATGTTAGTACCCTCATTGATTGYCATTCCCTAAGTTTGAGTTAGATGTGGGGGGGGGTACTACCTACATCTTTGGTGATCAAGCCTTTTTTTAAGGTTTGATGAGGTATCAATCATGTTATAATCCTTTGGTGGTGCGTCCCAAGTTCAAGCCCGGGTTGAGCTTCTCTTTTATCATTATGTTGTTATCATGGTGGTATTATTRCTAGGGAAAACAACTTATTTGCATGGTACAACACTTGTTGGAGCGCACCCCTCCTATTGGCACACATGGTTCATGTTGTTCTAATTAGTTGGTGACTATTGGGAGGTTGGACTACAGTTTTATTAGAGCATTAACCTTTGTGCACACATATTGAGGTTGGTTTAACCATTCAATAGTTAATTTAATCCATTTTATCCAGATTACATTTAATTGCTTGAGTGCCCTACTGCACTTGGCATTTGTTCACACTTGGAGGGGTTTATTTGGAGGGGACTTCGTGATTTTTGATGGAGCTTCCCACTTGGGCACATTTTTCAAGGCATACATGGTTATTTTATCAATGTTGGAGAGCTTGGCACACCTCTCTAGGGCACACTTTCGTTTGTGCATATGATTTGGGAAAATCAATTGATGGTATTGGAAAACAACACATTTGGCACATGTTTTGATGGAGGCTAACCACTTTTGTACTTCTTCCTAGGGCACACTTCACATGGATGTTATTTTATTGAATGTGGGTGGTTGAGGTCATTGCATGGCACAATTTTCTAGGGCGCACCTCTCCTAGGTGCTCCCTCATCATTATTGCATGGATATTTCAGCTACACATGGCATCTTTTGGCCTATATTGGAGAGGGCCCTCACCTCTTTGACTTGGCACATATGTTATTTTATTGGAGGTTGTTATGGAGGTTGCTATGGAGGAGCATCTGGCATATTAGAATTTAGGAGGACAAGTGTCTCCTTGCACGCCTGGGGAGGGCCACACATGGCACTTTGCATACTCTTACTTGGTCTTCTTTCTACATTTGGAGCATTATCTTGTAACTTTTAATACCCAGCCAATAGATAATAACCCAGAAATTAAATTCAGTTCAGAAATTTAAATCAGATCTATGCTAAGATTATACTAGCTGAGTATACATGCATGCACAGCGGAAATATTAAGACAAACACACAAAATGACACAGTAGGTACCTTGGAAACTCCAGTGTGGAGAAAACCAACTAAGAGGGGAGCTTTATTGGGCTATCAAAGAGAAGTTACAGCAGTATAATTTTGTAACAGAAATTCCTTACAGTACAGAGAAGAATTTCCTCAAATCTGGACCAGCAAACTAAGTGTTGTTCAGCCCAGTTTCTTGCAGCCAGTATGGCCTCCTTCTGCTGTCTTGTACGGCCTGGTATGGCCTTTCCTGATGGCTGAATCAAACTGCTGTGTGCAGCCCTAAGCTGTTGCTGCAAAACTGCTCTGTTCTGGCCTTCTTTGCTCAGCCAATGCGCCCAGAAATCAATTCTTCTGATGCTGCTGTGTATGGTCCTGAGAATGAGCTACCTCTACTGCTCAGCACGGCCTCTGAGTGGCCTCCACCGTCTGCCCTAGCTCTGCTCAGAATACACTTTCTTCAGCAGCTCTTCCTCCTCTTCTCTCTGCCCAGCTCCCTCTCCTCTCTTGCTCACCAAAAGACTGAATGAGCATGCCCRGTGCCCTCATCCACTCTATACCCCAGCCGCCTCCTTGCTGCCTTGGGATCAGCACCCAATAAAAGCTCCAAGGGCCTAGATTGAGGYGCCTCCTCTCTCTGGACCCCACACAGCACTTAGGGGTTCACTGACCAAGGCAGGGCCCCACTCAGCACTAACGCTGAGCGCCCCCCCTTGACAGGACCCCACAATCCACTAACAACAGACTTTAGGCTGAAATTTCCTAAGTAAAACTTAGGCTAATTTTTAAGGCTGATATGGGTCAAATTAAGGTCCCATGCATGCCTTTGGACACTAGGCATGTGGGAACACCTTCTGCTGCTACAGGAAATTCAACACTCCCTCTTAGCAAGGAAGGTGTTTTGTACAACCCCCCAACTTGTCCTTGAAATAGACAAACTTTCCTTTCACCAAAGGCTTTGTGAGTATGTCTGAAATCTGGTCACCGGTTGGCACATACTGTAGCTTTACATAACCTTTCTGCACGCAGTCTCGAATGAAGTGGTACCTTATATCAATGTGTTTGGACCTATAATGAAACACCAGATTTTCAGAGAGCTTGATGCAGCTCTAATTGTCACAGTGAATCATTGTTGTGTCCAACACCTGATCAAACAAGCCCATGAGTAGCTTCCGAAGCCTGCATCCGAATAACCCACAAGCTTCACTCCATCCCCCTATATAGAGCTCAATCCAAACTCGATTGTCCCACGCAAATACATCAACACATGTTTTGTTGCCACCCAGTGTACACGCTTAGGCTCTACCATGAATTGACTGAGTGTGTTGACAGCAAAACACAAATCTGGTCTAGTGTTGACCAAATACATGAGAGAGCCAATGAGTTGCCTGTTGAGAGTGGCATCTACTCCCTCTGACTTGGAAGCATCTATCTTCTTCCAGTTAGTAACCATGGGTGTTGCCATAGGCCTGCAATCCTGCATGCCAAACCGCTTCAGGATCTCCACAGCATATTTCCCTTGTCCAAGGAAAATCTGCCCATCCTTCTACCACACCTCCAATCCAAGAAAATAATGCATCAGACCCAAGTCCTTCATCTCAAACTCAACAGTAAGATCTCTCTTGCAATCCGCTATGAGCTTCTCTGATCCTGTCAGAAACAAGTCATCCACATATAATACAAGAATGAGTGGCTCCCCCTTAACCAAGATGTAGTAGAGGTTGGAGTCAACGTAACTCTTGGTTAATCCCATCCCAAGCAAATAACTATCGATCTTGTTCTACCAGGAACGTGGTGCCTGCTTGAGCCCATATAGCGCTCTCCTCAACCTGCAAACATGAGATGCCCTGTTGTGCACCTCAAACCCCTCATGCTGCTCTATGTATACCTCTTCCTCTATCACTCCATGAAGAAACGTTGTCTTGACATCCATCTGGTGGATATTCCATCCCAACTCAGCTGCAATGGATATCACAGCGCTGATAGACGAATATCTCGCCACGGGTGCAAATGTCTCACTGAAATCAATGCCTTCCTTCTGTGAGAAGCCCTTAGCCACAAAGTGGGAATTGAACTTGTCCACACTCCCATCAGCCGCTTGTTTGATCTTATAGATCCATCTAGAGCCAACCATTGATTTCCCCACTGGCCGGGGCACAACCTCCCACACATCATTCTTCATGATGGAAGAGTACTCCTCCATCATGGCCTCTCTCCACACCTGTTGCTGAGATGCCTCCTGAAAACTGGAAGGCTCGGCCTCTATCAACTCGCTCATAAGAGCCATGTAACCGAAAAACCTTTGTGGCGCCCTGCTCATCCTGACTAATGTCTGGGGAGCCTCTACCTGCTCCTAAGCCTCTCTTAATGTGCGTTCAGCCCACTTCAGCCTCCTCTTACTAGAAGACTCGACCGGAGTAAATTGAGCATCCTACTCCTCCTCATGTTGCACACCCTGCTCACTTTGTTGCTACTATTGTTGTTGCCCAACCTGTACAAAAGTCTGGGGACATGTAGTCTGTAACAGTTGTCTAGCCTCCTCCTTAGGAGCACTCTGCTCCTAACTCTACTCATGACACTGCTCATCAACTGGCATCTGTCCACAGGACTTCCTGTAAGCCCTGTCCTCCTCAAATCTCACATCCCTCCTAACTACTGTCCTCCTGAGTGCAATAATGTAGACTGAGTGCAATAATGTAGACCCTATAGGCCTTGGAGGTCTCATTGTAGCCAACAAGGATGCCCTTCTCTGCAGTAGGCTCGAGCTTGGTCCTCCTCTCTACCGGAACATGGCAGTAGACCAAGCAGCCAAAGATGTGTATGTGACCGACCTGTAGTCTCTTCCCCGTGAAGGCCTCCCTAGGGGTCATCCTCCCAAATACCTTATGCAGACTCCTGTTCTACAGATAGACTGCAGTGTTGCATGCCTCAGCCCATAGAAACATGGGCAAGTCCTGATCATGCAGCATTGCCTTTGCTGCCCCATCTATCAATCAATTCTTCCTCTCTGAGACTCCATTCTGCTGCAGGTTATACGGCACATTCAACTCCCTCTTAATCCCAGAATCTACACAGAACTCCTTGAAGGCACTCGAGGTATACTCACCTCATTTTTGTTGTCAATGCAATAAAATGACAAGTTGTTGAATCCCCAACAGGGTGTCTCGAGTTCCATTCTCAGTAAGCAAAACTGGGTCCACTATTGTCAGAACCCATATACTGAATCCTTCTCATCTACTGTTATCTAATACCCTGAGCTGTAATGTCCAAGCTATGTAATATTAAATCTTAAATCAGATCACCATACCAAGTTTGATCTATGACCCTCGTCTCATAGTATGCATTCCAATACTCTGTAGACCACTGATAAATATGCTTCAGATACTATTCCATATATAAATAACAGCTGTTCACAAGTAAAAAATTCTGCTTCCCACCACTAAAAGATGCTTCCCATTCTGTGTGTGTCGCATTCTGTGTGTGTAGGCTTCCACAGTTAGTCATAGCTAATTAGTTAAACTTTCTGGAAAAAACTGTGTAGGAGTTTATGAAACGTCCGATGTTTCGAGTGGACACTCCACCCATCATCAGGAACAGATAACGCGGTAATGGTTGGAGTGGTTCGTGTTATCTGTCCCTGATGATGGGTGGAGTGTCCACTCGAAACATCGGACGTTTCATAAACTCCTACACAGTTTTTTCCAGAAAGTTTAACTAATTAGATATGTTTCCCATTGTTGAAAAATGGTTTTCCACTGATGAAAATGCTCCCACTCATGAAAATATTATTAATTTGTTTTAGGGTTTTCATAAAAATAACCTGTATGGCACCTCTAGGTGTTTGGTATATGTCCCCGTACAACACTAGTTTGGAGTCTTTCCGATATTGAAGAAAATCTTCAGATATAGATATTTAGGAGCTAGTGCACTTAGAAAATGTGATGCATAGCACAATTGCATTGTTCCTATTTGATTAGGATCAAAGATTGCGTGTACTTTTTAAATTTTTGGTTTGGAAGGCCAAAGCCTGCTGTTCGGAATAGTACATGAACCAGGTTACCAACAAACATCCTCCATAATAAAATCTTCCAAAGAACCGAGAAATATAGTGTCAGGGGCATACTAAGACATAGGAACCTTTCATGAAAACTGTTCATTGTGAGCTCATTTAGCAACAAAATGGCTCGATCAAATATTCTGGTCCCTCGAGTGTATAAGCAACAAGCTGAAGATTTTCATTGTGTACTTTTGACGACATTATTCACACATGTTGGTAAAAGTATTTCTATGGTCAAAAGAGAACTTGTTTTTATTAAACTAGCTGACAAATGGCATGGTGCTAATCATTGGCGATGCATTCTCAATAGAGAAGGGGTCCACCATTCTTCTCATACAGGTTCTATAATTATCTCCTAAGGGAAACCAGTGCTCTATTGAGCAAGCAACCTACCAATTCTACTCAGTAATTAAGTCAAACCCACTTTACCTCCATCGGGGACAAATATGAAGGCTTAAATACCATTCAAACTACACTTTATAGTCTACATGTCATAGAAGGTTTCCAATTAATTTGCTCTTTAAATGAAAACAGCAATCAGATTTTCCTAACAGGTATGCAAGTTTTATTTCCAAATATTGCAGCTTCGTTTGTATCAGTCCTAGTGCCATTTTGGGAACAATAACTGCTCTCAATATTGCAAAAAAACAGATAACATCAAAGCACCCTCCAGAGAAAAGAAATACCCTTGCCATTATCACACAGCCAATGAGTAGCTCATTTGTCTGATTGTATGTAACTGCAGCATGAATAATGCTTTTGTGTACTCAAAGACTGGTAAGGACCTCTTAAGCCATCGTGAGAATGTGGGTGCCTAATAAGCACAGAGTATGTTTAAGCCCCGATCTGCGCCAGCTCAAAATTGAAAAATATTCAACAGCTTGACAATTTGTTATAAACTGTTAGGTTTATTTGGTCATTGTATTGGGTTTCCTTCTCGGGGCTCTTCCGTTTCCTTGCCCTACTTTTCAGTGCCCATTCTCATTGTCAATGTAATCAAATGGCAAGCTGTTGAAATCCCCAACTGGGCATCTCAAGTTCCATTCTCAGTGAGCAAAACTAGGTCCACTATTATTCGAAATCCAATATCCCGAATCCTTCTTGTCTGTTATTATCTAATATCATGAGCTGAAGTGTAATCAGATAAAACAGAATTCAGATCACCCTACTAAGTTTGATACATAACCATCATCTCATAAGATGCATTCCAATATTCTGTAGGCCCTTTGCATAACAAACACCATTCCCCAACACTAAAATGCCCCAGATTGCTGCCACCAACATGAAAATTCTGACTAAACACAGAAACAAAAACGGAAAAAATTAACAAATTGCACATGCAGATAAACGCATACCTTCTCGAAAGGAAGAGTAAAGAAGGCAATGGCTATGACGCCTGATAGAAGAAGCAGAATGACTACCCTCAAGACTGAACACCAAGTGACCGCCATT
Organism: Picea mariana; assembly: GCA_032191745.1. Taxonomy (NCBI): domain Eukaryota; kingdom Viridiplantae; phylum Streptophyta; class Pinopsida; order Pinales; family Pinaceae; genus Picea; species Picea mariana. Next base: position 1,733 of record JASDQU010214799.1, on the reverse strand, counting down.
TGAAGCCTTGAATGTCGAGCTCCTCCAAAGTACTAATGGGAACTCCACAGCAATATCAAAGCACTTAGCCGTAGCCCTGACGCTAATTCATTGTTTGTTGTATGGAGCTAGAACAGATGGATCAAGTTGAAGTTTTGTGCAGGTAGTGGTGGACTGGGCCAATGCGAGAGCCCGCCAGGACCCACTTGGTTTTTTGATGCGATTTTAMAATGATTCGATCGTTGTGATATAATTCAAATTAGAATTTTACAGAGGAATGACACCACGAGATCTATACCCCGCCAAATACGTGTCCTATGTTCTTCCCCGGTCTCGAATCGAAGACACTCTGGAGTTGCGTCGTGYTATGTATATAAACATTATATCGAGTTCGACATTTATCGGTCAATGTCGGACAAATTGGATTTTTATCAGCTTTATGTCGTGTAGGAAAACATGGATTAAACTAGTAGGCTTAGGATTGTACTCAACCCACTCATATCGGTAGCGGTAGATATCGACAAAAATCTCTATCAAACTTGAGATCGGATGAAAAATGCATGATCAAAACAAGTCACGACGAAGAGAGCATGATACGACTAAATATGGAAAATAGGAAAGAAGAAAGAAAGTAAGTATTTTTAACGTTCATCAGGTTAAAAATAGCCTATGGGATAGATTGTTTTTTCATCTGGCTTTTGTATTCGGCCTTTTTCCTGTGAAGTTTTACAATAACCGCTCCCAGCTTCTCGACACACTCTTTGTTGAATAGATTATCCCAAGAACTAGTTGTCAGAATACCTGCATAATTTTTCTTGTTGTCTTTGAGGGCCTCACATTCTAAAATGAAATGTTTTTCTGTTTCCACTTCTCCGGAAGAGCACAAAATACATACTCTTTCCTCCCACATTTCTTTTGGCCTTTTCCAGCGCCCTGTTTCACAACGGAGTTGATGAGAATTAGTCCTTAATTGAACAATAAGAATTTTAGATCTCTAAGAAATATTGGCCCCTATGTACGCCTTTTGTTGATGGTTATGAGTGGGGTTAAACTCTTCAATGTAGTACTTCTTCTTTCTCCCAAGTACGTTTGTGGAACTTATCCATAACAAAAGTTTTTATCTCTTTACTCTTTGTAGGACACATGCTCAAGCAAATGCCCCATTTACTAAACCATTTGTTATTTTGCCGCATCCAAGACTTCTTTCTTTTGCACAATCTGTCACTAAACACAACCTTAGGCCATCTACCCTCTTCCATTTGCTCATTTTTTTTTAAATACCTTATGACTCGCACCATAGCAATTGCTTCAATAGGGACAGCTCCTGTTTCACTTAACAGGATAGCATAAGGAACTGCACTTTTAATTTTGAATTTGTTTGTAATCAACCACTTTTGAATTTTCTCAATTTGTTTCCACTGCATCTCGGTTGTGTTGTTGGCCCATAGTTCACAACCGTAGAGAATCACCGGAATCACTAGAAGCCCAAAAAGAGTTAGAGTGGTTTTCCAGTCCCACAAATCTGCCTCTCTACACCTGGTTTGAAAAGAATAGAATGATTTCCAACCCCCTAAAGTTATTTTCTTTCTACAACCATCCCAACTTAAATTTCTGTTGAAGTCAATTCCGAGGTATTTGTAGTCTGCAACTTCTTCCAGAATGTTGCCTTCAAAGTAGAACTTATGCTGGTTATGCTTTCTTTTGTTAGAGAAAACCACTACTTTCGTTTTGCTAATATTGACTTGCATCCCCAC